>RJWJ010002340.1:32956-95702 GCA_004363605.1 Indri indri
TTTTTTTTTTTTTTTTGAGACAGAGTCTCACTCTTTCTGCCTGAGCTAGAGTGCCGTGGCGTCAGCCTAGCTCACAGCAACCTCAAACTCCTGGGCTCAAGCGATCCTCCTGCCTCAGCCTCCCGAGTAGCTGGGACTACAGACATGCGCCACCATGCCCGGCTAATTTTTTCTATATATTTTTGGTTGTCCAATTAATTTCTTTCTATTTTTAGTAGAGACGGGATCTCGCTCTTGCTCAGGCTGGTTTCGAACTCCTGAGCTCAAACGATCCGCCCACCTCGGCCTCCCAGAGTGCTAGGATTACAGGCGTGAGCCACCACACCCGGCCTACTTTAACCATTTTTAAATGTATAATTCAATGGCATTAAGTGCATTCACATTGTTGTGCAACCATCACCACCACCCATCTCCAGAACTTTTTACATCATCCCAAACTGAAACTCTGTACCTATTAAAATAACTCCCTACATGCCCCTCCCATCAGTCTCTGGAAACTACCATTCTACTTTCTGTATCTCATGTTGAAACCGCCCTTTATAAAATTAATAAAGGACCACGAGGTAGGAACTGTGGTAGGGGAAATAGATGTATACAAGGGCTGTCCAGAAAGTATCCAGTTATGTAACCATTCTCGTTATATTAACAATGGCTGGATACTTTCCGGACAGCTGTTGTATGACCAGCCATTGTCCCCTAGCTCGCTTTCCTAAACTTACTTACTACTCAGGCATCATATAGCTGACGGTCATAAAGATTCTTAGCTTTCTTCACTGCTCCCATAGATAACATCACCCTTGGGAAACCTAAGGCTAGTTTTTGCGGTATCTTCCAGACCCTGCATTCCAGTGGAACGGCTGACCCACCCAGACGAGTGCCCACACCAAGGAACTGACTCAACTGGTATTGTGACCCCCACCCCAGAACCAAAGAAGACAATTTCTACACCCCTATGGTTCCACCCCAAACCCAGCCAATTAGCAGACCCAATTGCCCAGCCTTTTGCCTGCCAAACTATCTTTAAAAACCCTTCTCCTAAATTCTCAGGAAGACAGATTTGAGAACTTCCTCTCGTCTCCTCACATGGCGCCTGCAATATTAAACTCTTGCGCTGCTGTAACCCTGCTGTCTCAGCGTCTCGGCTTCCTCTTGAGCAGCAGGCAATGAACCTGGCGAGGCTGTCACAACGTAAGTGAATCATAGAATATTTGTCCTTTTGTGACTGGCGTAGTTCACTCAGCGTGGTGTTTCCACGGTTTTTCCATGTTATAGCATGTATCCTAATTTCTTTCCTTTCTTAAACTCCTGGCCTCAAGTGATCCTCCCGCCTCCCAAAGTGCTGGGATTACGGCTTGAGCCACCACGCCCAGCAGAATTTCTTTCCTTTCTAAGGCTGAATAATATTCCTTTGTGTGTGTGTGTGTGTGTGTGTGTGTGTGTGTGTGTTTACATATATAATTTCACATTTTATTTATTTGTTCATCCATCAATGGACATTCGGTTCTTTCACCTTTCGCTCTTGTGAATGACGCTGCTATGAACATGGTGCATACATATCTGTTCAAGTCCCTGCTTTCAATTCTTTTGGGTATACACCTACAAGTGGAATTGCTGGATCATTCTATGTTTAGAAATATCATTCTATGTTTAATTTTTTGCAGAACCATCATACTGGTTTTCCACAATATGTTAGAGCACTAAATGATGGATTTCTTCAAAGTCCAGGTTAGTTATTCTGCCCATCAAATTGGGTGGGGTAGCCACCTGGGGAAAAGAAGGAATAAAAACTGTGGCTTCATAATTTCAGCAATCTGATTGGAAGAGGGTAGGAAGGGCTTATCTAGAGGCCTTGTCTTGAAGTGAAGTGATAAAATAGGCATGATATCTTATATGTAGATTGCAGAGTATAAATCAATTTGTTGAAGTATCATTTTTGAGATTTTATTGATACTTGACTTAAGATTGAGGCCACATTGCTGCTAGAGATCACCAGTAAAGAAAATTTCTAAATGGATCTGTCCACAGGAGGAATGATCAATTTAAAAATTAATGATTACAATGGGTTAATGTAGCATAAAATTGAGGAGGGAGTGGGTTCTAAGAAAATTTATAATCATATTGGCAATTTTTTATTAAAAATGGAATACATGTATTTCTACATACATTGTAGAGGGGAGGAAATCACATAATATATAACTGTATAAAGAAAAACAACGACAAGGACAAACAAACCCAGTTTGCTCTGCTGCCCACCCAAATATACACAAGCTTTTCTACATTACACAGACACAGGAAAACAAGTGTTGGACCTTTCAGGAATGTAGGAGAAGGTATTCCTAGTTTGTTGGATGAACTAAGCTCTAAAATCTTTTTCATTTCAGAAATTCTCAGACAACTATGATCAGCACACTCACATTGTATATCATATGTAATCACTTGTCCAAAGACATATTCTTCCTTTTCCCAGAGACCAACATGTTTAAACATTTTACACTGTCAGTAAATGAATAAGTTTTCTTTACTTCTTTTTTGATTTATTTACCAAAAACAAGTTGGGCCAAGTAAGGGAACAGGAATCTGTGTCATTTCATCATTATCACTAAAGTTTGCATTTACTTCCTAAGTGCAGAAAGTATCGCACAGAAACTATTGGCTAATCCTTACCACAAACTACATGCAACATATACATTTGACAGATGAGGGCACTGGTTGAGAGCGAACGAGAAACTTGCCCAGGGTCATCATCCAGTAAGAGATGGAGCCAAGATTCAAAACCGAGTCTGTCTGGTTCCAAAGCTCACTGTCTTTTCACTAATCTAGCTGTCCAAGAGTTTATGTAATATCGCCACTGCCTTCACGTGGGATTTCTAAACTCTTTAGGTCATTCACAATTAGCAGCCAAGAACAGTATGCTCAGAACCATATGTGAAGATAACTTTGGGATGTAATTTTTTTTTCCTTTAAAAAACAAAAACCTTTCCCCTTTCTCTCTCACACGAGGTCTGTCCGGAAGTATCCAGCCGTGTAATATGAAAACTGTGCTATGACATGGCTGGATACTTTCTGCGCAGGCCTCACGCACACTCCCCCACGCTTCCCCTGACCGCGGACTTCCGCCCTCACGTGTGAGCCGCGGACCAAGGCGGACCCCACGGCCTGCGGGAGGGAGGGCGGCGCTGCCAGGCCTCGAGACACCGGGACCCCCAGAGGCAGCCCTGGGGGTCAGGCCGTGTCGTCGGACCCCCGTCAGCGGCATGGGCTGTTCTCACTTTAGCTGCGACTTGGCTTCTCTTTCCCTCTTCCTCAGTCTGCCCCTCTTCCTCGTCCCCTCGTCTCTGTTCTGCTGCCTTTGCTTCCGCAGCTTCTTCCTGCGGCCGCTCCTCGTCTCCGACTTGCAGTCCGCGCGGAGGTACTCCCGGGACACCTCCCCCGAGACGAGAAATCGGACTGGATCTCGTCTCGCCACCCCAAGTGCGCAGAGCATTCGTGGACCACCTGAGAGTCCGCGGCCTGGTTTGTGTCTCACGGTTGATGGACAGCGCCCGGGTCCCCCACCCGGGCCGGGAGGAAGGTCACGTGACCAGGGCCCGCCAGCGAGGGCGAGCCGGGATGCGCGGTCCGTGGGCACGCGGCGGCTCAGCGCCCAGCACGAGCACGTGTTAACTGGAGAAAGCGACTCTTTTTATGGGCATCAGCAGGGAAAATGGTGACAGGGGATATTTTTTCTAAATCATAATCATGAAAAATAAATAAAAGGTAACAAAATTCTCACATGGTTAGGAAATTCAAATGGTTTGTCATTCATTTATTGTACTTGAAGAGTATAAGGAAAGGAGAACATTTTAGTTCAAACAGATAAATTTAAATAGTCCTAGATGTCTAGTGGGAACGTAATTAAAGACTTTGCAGAGATTTGGTAAATTCTTTATTTTCAAGGCGCACAGCAGCATTGTCCACGAGAATATAGAAATAATGCAAGCCCTATAAGTAACTTCAAATTTTCTGGTCACCACATTTAAAAAGACAAAAAAGGTAAAATTAGTTTTAATAATATATTTTATGTAATCCACCATATTAAAAGATTATTTCACAAGAACTCTATATTTTAAAAATCAATGAGCTATTTTACATTTTTTATACAATGTCTTTGAAATCTGGTGTGTCTTTTATACTTAACAGCACATTTCAGTTCAGAAAGAATGAGGATCAAAAGGAGAAAGCAAAACAGATAGGAGAAAGAACGCGGAACCTCAAAATGGAGAAAATGAGGGTGGAAGGCAAAGAACAGGAGGGGAATGGAGACAGAAAAAAGGGAGAAAATGAAATCTGTAGGCTACACCAGGAAGTGCACAGGGAACAGAGGGGAGAGGAGAAGCAGAAAGTCTGGATTGTCCATCCAGGGGTAGTTATTAGTATCCCTTTATTGATGAGTTGCTTAGCGTTATCTTAGGCAGTTACCGCGCTCAGTCATGTAATAAACATCCTGTAAGACATGTCAGCATGAGGAATTCCCCCGAATTTCCTAGTTTGCATCCAAACCATGTGCCGTCCTTTTGACTGACTATGAAAAATTACACACTGACTCATGTTTGCTATTTTCCAATACAGCCAGGGCTCTAGTAGAGCCAGTTTACACCGGCTCATGAGAGTTAATTTTTAATTTTCAAGAATTTTGTGAGCCAGTTGACAAAAACAGCCATAATTTAAAATTAAATTATATTTACTTGCTTTTAAATAAACTATTTAATTTTGTTTTTTAATTGAAAGATTATAATTGTGCATATTCATGGGGTCCATAGTGATGTTTCAATGCATATATGTCTGTGATCAGCTTAGGGTAATTAGCATACTCATCATGTCAAACATTTGTCATTTCTTTGTGTTAGGAGCATTCGATGTTCTCCTTCTGGCCATTTGAAACTGTACATTTTTGTTAACTCTAGTCATCCTACCATGGTATAGAACACTGTAATTAATTCCTCCTATCTAGCTGTAATTTTGTATCCTTTAACAAATCTCTCCCTACCCTTCCCAGCTTCCAGTATCCTCTGTTCTACTTTTCACTTCTATGAGATCAACTTTTTTTAGCTTCCACAGATGAAAAAGAACATGCAAAACATGCAAAACTTTCTGTTCCTGGCTTATGTCACTTAACATAATGTCCTCTAGCTCCACCCATGTTGCCAAGAATGACAGGATTTCATTCTTTCTGTGGCTGAATAGTATTTCATGGCATATATGTACCATATTTTCTTTATCCATTCATCTGTTGTTGGACACCTGCGTTGATTCCATGTCTTGGCTATTGTGAACAGTGCTGCAACAAACATGAAGGTGCAGACGTCTCCTCGATACAGTGATTTCCTTCTCTTTGGATACACGCCCCACAGTGGCACTGCTGGACCATGTGGTGGTTCTGTTTGTAGTTTTTTGAGGAACCTCCATATTGTTCTCCATCGTGGCCGTGCTAGTTTACATTGTCATTTTCGCTGTATAAGAGTTCCCTTTTCTCCATAACCTCATCAGTATTTGTTAGTTTTTGGGTTTTTTTATAATAGCCATCCTAACTGGGGTGAGATGACACCTCATTGTGGTTTTGAATTGCATTTCCCTGATGATGAGTGGTGTTGAGCATTATTTTCATATATTTGTGCGACTTCTTTTCAGAAATGTCTGTTCATCTCATTTGCCCATTTTTTAGTCAGATTGTTTTTTGCTGTTGAGATGTTTGAGAACTTATATATTCTGTGTATTAATCCCTTGTCAGATGAGTAGTTTGCAAATGTTTTCTCCCCTTCTTTAGGTTGTCATTTCTCTGTGTTGATTGTTTCCTCTGCTGTACAGAAGCTTTTTAGTTTGATATAATCCCACTTGTTTATTTTTGCTTTTGCGGCCTATAGTTTTGTTTTGTTTTGTTTTTTTTAGATAGTGTCTTGCTTTGTCACCCCAGCTGGAGTGCAGTGGCATCATTATACCTCGTCGCAACCTCAAACTCCTGGACTCAAGCAATACTCCTGCTTCAGCCTCCCATGTAGCTGGGAATACAGGCGCATACCACCATACCCGGCTAATTTTTAGTAGAGACAGGGTCTCGCTCTTGCTCAAACTGGTCTCAAACTCCTGGCCTCAAGTGATCCTCCCACCTTGGCCTCCCAGGGTGCTAAGATTACAGGTGTGAGCCACTGTGTCCAGCTTGCTGCCTATGCTTTTGAAGTCTTATTCATCAAATCTTTTCCCAGACAGACATCCTGAAGCTTTTCCCTCATGTTTTCTTCTAGTAGTTTTATCATTTCAGGTGTTACATTTAGGTCTTTGATCCATTTTGAGTTGATTTTTGTATAGGATGAGAGGTGGGAATCTAGTTTCGTTCTTCTGCATAATCCATATCTAAGTATTGAAGCACCAAGTATTGAAGAGGCTCCAGTCCCAGCACCAAGTATTGAAGAGGCTCTCCTTTCCCCAGTGAGTGTGCTTGGCACCTTCATCAAAAATCAGTTAGCTGTATATATGTGGATTAATTTCTGGGTTCTCTGTTCTCTTCCATTGGCTTATATGTCTGTTTCTATGACAGTACTGTGCTGTTTTGGTTATTATAGCTTTGTAATATATTTTGAGGCCTGGTAGTGTGATGCTTCCAACTTTGTTCTTTGTGCTCAGGATTGCTTTGGTTATTTGGGGTCTTTTGTGGTTCCATATACATTTTAGAATTTTTTTCTGTTTCTGTGAAGAATATCACTGGTATTTTGATAGGGATTGTATTAAATCTGTAGATTGTTTTGGATAGTATTGTCATTTTAACAATATTAATTCTTCTGATGCATGAGCATAAGATGTCTTCCCATTTGTTTGTATCCTCTTGTTTTTTTCACCAGTGTTTTGTAGTTTTGCTCATAGAGGTCCTTGGCCAAATTTATTCCTAGGGTTTTTTTGGGGGTGGGGGGGCGGCGCTGGTTGTAGCTATTGTAAATGGGATTGCCTTCTTGATTTCTTTTTCAGCCAGATCATTGTTCATGCATAGAAATGCTGCTGATTTTTGTATATTAATTTTGTATCCTGCAACTTTACTGAATTAATGTATCAGTTCCAAGAGTTTTTTGGTAGAGTCTTTAGGTTTTTCTATACATAAGATCATGTTGTCCACAAACAGGGACAATTTGACTTCCTCCTTTTTGATTCTGATGCCCTTTATTTCTTTCTCTGGCATAAGCTATATTTAAAACAAAGGTAGTAAGTACTCAGAACTCATCGCTTCCTAATTATTTTGCTGTACATTTGCGATTATTATGCTCTTGAGCTTATTTGTGTCTATCGTGTCTGTAACATGGAAACACTGTATCATGGTAACTGCATATTTCTTTCCAGCTCCACCTTCAGTGATGTCACATTGGTACCTTGAAATTGACCATAGTAGGAGTAATTTATACCATGAAATTGGCAAACACTATAAATTAGGATTTTATTTATTATTTTAATTTTCTAGACTTGTGAAAGTAAATGGAGAAAATGTTAATTTGTCAAACCTTTTTTTTTTTTTTTTTGAGAATCTGTTGTTAAATATTGATTTACCAGCACGCCACTGCCTCTGGTATCATTTATATCCGATTTTAAAAAGAAAACATTTCTTTAGCTCAATGATTCACTTTTTTTTGCATATTGCCTTTATTTTGCAGGAAATGCTTTTTATTGATTATTTTTGGCTACGTTGTCAAAAGAAAAATATAAAACAGTTGTAGGTTTAACAAGATAAGAGATTAACTACATATGTTCAAAATAAACACATTGTAATGGGCAGAGCAGTCAAATTTCCAATTCAACTTAAGTCTGCTGTCCTCAACTATGGGTTTATTCCTGCCTTAACAGCTCAATTCTAACTACTCCAAAGCAACAAGAAAGAGAATTAAACGTGCCTTTTATTTCACTAAAGTAGAAGCAGTGGAGTTGTACAAATCCTGGTGTGCCAAAGTCACCTATATGCTATATGAGAAATACATTTTTAAAGTTTCTAGACCATGGCAAAAAAAGAATTTGACTGTGAATCATGGGGAATTGGACCAACTGCGTCTTTTCAGTGCTTGGGTTCACCTGCAAACCACTCAAGACAGCACTGCAGATGTGAGCAGGGGGTGGTGGGGCTCTTGATAAGTAGCAGAGCAGGTATTCTTCTTATTTTACAGTGATGTTAGTGAGGCTCTATTTCCTTCCTTTGACCCATGAGACTGCTATTTTGTGCCTGGCAGATCAATCCAACCCACGCTGCTTGCTACAACAAAAAGTCACTGCGTGCTTTAAGACAAGCGCATAACGCAGATGTCCATGAAGCTATGAGGCCTCCTTGGGCCAAGACGTGGAACTGGCTGTCAGGAATGTCCGTGGCAGCAGCCTCTCACGCAGCGGGCATCCTGAGAAGGAGGAAGCTGAGACAGAGGCGTGAGGGGTGCAGAGTGCACTGGGAGCCTGGGAATAACTGGGCTCCCAGCAGGTTGGACACCCCCGCTTGCTGCCAGCCCGAAGTGACTGGCCTCGTTGCTCACCCACCGCAGGCCGGGGCGCCGACTGGAGCCAGCACAGGGGCCGGCGCTGTGATTCACGGGGAGCATGCTGCTATGGGCAGGCGTTCCTAGGCTGGACCAATTGTCCCGGGATTGCAGGGTGTATAATACACACGTGCAAATTGTCAGAGTAGGTTGGAGAATTGCTCCCACGAGCTTAAGGGCTGGGGTAGGCTGAGGACTGGTGGCTCCGCAGGGCCGGTTCCCTTTCCTGCCCCGTGGAGAGGGGCCTGTGGGTGGGGATGGCAGGCGGACCGTGGATGCTGCTTCTGAGACTGAGCCCCTCCGCCGGGAGTGCCCAGGTTGCTGGCTGTCTCCGCTGTCTTCCATCACGTCTTTGTGATCGCTTCTTTCCTTTACATCGAGGAAAGCTTTTGCTAATGGATTATACTTAATTTTAAGGGCTGTGATCTCCTCGTTCTGGGAAGCTGTCACAGCTGCGAAGTGGGTCTCAGGAAAGCAATGGCTGGGGACCCTGCGCTGAGGACCTCCGACTCTCACCGTGTAGGGGGAGGGAGAGGGAAGTAGTGGGGGGAGGTGATTCCACTGGAACTCCTGCAGTGCACACATGGAGTAGGTCTCTCTGGCTCAATGGTTCGCTTTTTAAAAGAACACTATTTTAGCAGGGATTTACATATGAATTATCTCTTACTTTTGCTTACATTGTTGTTCAACTGTTTACATTATTATGATCTGTGTAATATTGGGCTATAGCTAAAAACTACATTACATACTATGATTACAGTCCGTGATTAGACTTTTTGGTTTTCCTTTAGTTAATAATAGCCTTGTATTTTATTTTGTTAGTTTTCTATGTATCTGTGATAATTTCCCCCCATTCTCAAATAGCTCTCAAGTCAGATTTTTCGATAATTAAATCTATCAAATGAACTATTGCCTCTCAAATGACCTTCTGTCATTTGCCCCAGTGTGGATGGACTGCTCTCTCAGACCCTGCAGAGCTGGCATCCTCTTCTTAGTTGCTGCCATGGGGATAGTCCTTGTTCCTCTCTCCTGTATTAGATCTCTTGTTTCCTGGAATGCATAGCATATTCTTTCTTGATTTATATCTGTCACAATGGAACACATCCTCCAGTAGTTTTCTGAGAAAGAATGCACCGGTGGTTCATTTGGAGGGGGAACTTGAATGCCATACCTCATATTTGACTGTTTGGCTGAATTTAAAGTTCTAAGTTGCAAGTAATTTTCCCATACTAGCTTCTAGTATTGTATTGAGACATGCAACGCCATTTTGATTTTTGATTCTTTATACATGACATAGTTTTTGTTTTTTGTTTTTCTCTCTCTCTCTGGAAAATGTTAGGATTGTTGTTCGTGGTGTTCTAAAATTTCAAGAGAAAGTGCATTGGTTTGGATCTTTTTACCATTCATTTTGCTGGGCACTTTTAGGAGATTCATCCTTCAGTGGGATTTCTCTGTCTTATTTTATTGATAATGTCTGTCCCTTTATTTTCTCTATTTTCTGGAACACTTATTAGATGGATGTGGACCTCCCAGACTTAAGCCCTTAGTTCTTATTTTTTCTCCTGCATTGGCAGTTAGTCATTTTGTTCTCATTTCTTAGAAATTCCCTTAGCGTATTTTCCCACCTTTCTTTTTCTATTCTAGAAATCTAGAATTAATTCTTATCAAATTAAGTTCCAAGATGTATCTGGAACTTCAAGTTGTCTTGAAAGAAAGATAAACCTCCTCATAGGTTTGCCTGTGACTATATCATAATAGGTAGCACTCCTGCCTCCTGACTCTCCAAAGCATCTTGTTCGGGACCTTATTGATTAACTTCAATGACAGATTTTTTATTAAGGCTTGTCATCCACTTGTATACATGTTTACTTGAGGGATTCAAAGAGTGACCATGTCTTGGTAGGATGGAGTCCGTCATGCAGCTCTGGAACAGCCACCCAAGGCAGCATGAGCCAGCCCAGAGTGATGGGGAGCGCCAGAAGTAGTCCAGAACAGAGAATGTGAGAGGCAGCCAGAAAACTTAGCTTCATCTGAAATCCTCAGGAGGAACCACTTTCCTGTAACCACATGGGTTGGGGACTTGTGTGATTTTACTCAGAATGAAAAAAAAATGGTGACCCCAAAACTAGAAACCTTGGGGACACTTGAGCTGCATTAATGAGGTTAAAATTTTTCATGTTTGTTTCCTAACTGGATCCCATTTGGAGCTGTCCACACTCATTGCCAATATCTAGATTGAGATCTTAGTGCTTTTCTATTTTATTCTGTTAGTTGTTTATATATATATATATATATATATATATGAATTTTATCTGTGATATTTGCTACCAGTTTACTTCCTGATTTATTTCCCCATTTGCCATTTTTAGTTGGTTTATTAGTCTGTTTGTTCATTCACTTGTTTAACATTGAGCCATTTCCAGTTTTTAGTGTAGTTAAATTTTGTCTCTTAGCTGATTTTATTAAATCTTAGAAAGCCCAGGACAATCTAGATTGAACATGACTAGCAACTTAGCTCCAGTTCCATATTTGATGGAATAAGATAATGAGGATGATAATAATGATGATGATGTAATAATAATAATCATTTATTGAGCTTTTGCTTTGTGCCAGGCACTGTACTATAGATATTACGTGCATTGACTCATTGAATTCTCCTAACAATATATGACACAGATGTTATCATTCTTCTCATTTTACATCTTGGTGATAAAGCAGAAACATAAGCACCCAAGGTCACTCGAAGGAGGTGGAAGAGGCAGAATTCAGGCTGAGGAGGTCTGTCTCCAGGATGCTTTTCCTCCCCACTGCGTCGGCCACCTCTGGAGTGAATAGCCAGGCCCTGAGCTAAGTCCATTAGACACATTGCACCACTGATTTCGTCGTACAACCACCTTAAGAGAGAGGTGCCATTACATTGCACAGATGAGAGGCAGACTGGGAGAGGTTAAGGCATTGATCCGAGGGCATGGAGCTGCAGAGAACTTGAGCCAGAAGTTAATCCCAGAGTGCCCGTGTACAGAGCCCAGCTTTATAACCTTTATTCTCAACTGGTCTACTGGGGGAGACCTAGTTTTCATCTCTTAAGTCCCATTTCCTTATTTGTTGGTTGTAAATTTTTTAAGTACAGAAAAGTATAAAAACAAAAACCAACACCAACTACAGGCAAACAATGATAATATTTTTATATATTTTATCTAGATTTTTTTCCTATATATATCTTTATGAAATCATATTGTACATATAATTTTGTATCCTATGCTTTTTATTTTGTATAGAACAATATAAGCATCCTTCTATGTTAATAAAAGATTTCTTATACATTTTTTAATTGTAGTAAAAAACACATAACAGAATGCTTGAGGTCAGGAGTTCGAGACCAGCCTGAGCAAGAGCGAGACGCCATCTCTACAAAAAATAGAAAAAATTAGCTGGGAGCAGTAGCACAAGCCTGTAGTCCCAGCCACTAGGGAGGCTGAGGCAGGAGGATCACTTGAGCTCAGGAGTATGAGGTTGCAGTGAGCTATGATGACATCACTGTACTCCGGCTCAGGCAACAGAGCAAGACTCTGTCTCCAAAAACAAACAAACAAAAAAAGATGCATAACGTAAAACTTACCATCTTAATCCTATACATTATTTTAGGTTGTAAAATGTGTCATTAAATGAGCACAACACATTTCTCCATTGTTGGAAATTTGGAGTGTTTCCAATTTTTCACTGTTACCAATGACCCTGCAATTAACATATTTGTAAATAAATATTTGTCCTCATTCCAACTTATTTCCTTGGGATAGATTTCTAAAAGTGGAATTGCCAGGTGAAAGAGAATGAATACTTTGAAGCTCTCAATATATATTGCCATATTACTTTGCCCTTATTATCACCATATAAAATGCTCATTCCATTGCAGTCTTACAAGTATTCCAGGCTGATAAAATAGAATTATGTTGGTCTAAATTTTGGCGGAGGTGCCTGAGTGTGAGGTATGAGACTATATAACTGGTTTTGCAACCTTTGCTGACCACCTATCTCTAGCCAATAAAAGGAGCTCAGAGGAGTTAAAAATGAGAAGAGGATTTTAGAGAGAAGTTTTTGTGTATTATGAGTTCCATTTACTCTCGAGAAGGACGGGAGTGGGGTGGGAGGTGTGCTCCCTCTTACCTCAGTTATAGGCAAAAGGGCTTCACCAGAACCACTTGGAAAGCTTGCTATGTGAACTCTGTAGTTTGGGCCACATATTGGTCCAACCTTTAATTCACACCTGGAAATCTAAAGGTCTTGGCTAGCTACTCTAGGGTACATTTTACAAATAATGAAATCTAGGCTTAGGGAGTTTAAGTAACTTGTCCAAGGTTATCCACAAATAAGAGTAAGAACTAGAATTGAAGCCCAGATCTTCTGATTCAGAGGTTGCATTGGTCCCCCATTCTGTAATACTTCTTCTCATTTATCTGTGAAGTAAATCATTTTTATTTTCATTACTATATATTTAGCCATACTTTTGCCTGAATTCTTCATTTCCCAACTTGGAATTGCTTGGCAGGAGATTCCACCAATACAATTTCATCCTCCTACCAGCTTCCTTAAAACCACTTGTGAGATCAGCTATTTATATATAAGATTGATCTAACTTCCCTACTCAAAATCTTGAGTTTGTTAGATAACTCTAAGTGACATTATGCCTCCCTTCAGGGATTTTTTTTAGACTTATAAGGTGTTATGAGTTAAATTGTGTCCTCCAAAGTTCATATGTTGAGATACAGAACCCCAGCACTTCAGAATGTGACCTTCTTTGGAATAAGATTGCTGTAGATGTAATTATTAAGACGAGGTCATTAGAGTGGGCCCAATCCAATATGATCAGTGTCATTATATAAAAGGGGAATTTGGACACAGAGACAGACAGGCATAGAGGGAAGACAATGTGAAGACACAGAGAGAGAAGACAGCATCTACAAGTCAAGAGAAGCGGCTGGGAACAGATCTTTGCCTGTCTCTTCTCAAAAGAAGCCAACCCTGCCAACACCTTGATTTTGGACTTCTAGCTCCAGAACTATGAGAAAATAAATTTCAGTTGTTCAGATCACCCAGTTTGTGGTACTTTGTTACAGTAGTCCTTGAAAACTAATAAGACAACTGCTTCATGAGCAGTTGAAACTTGGTTGTGAAATCATGAAGTTCAATATAGGAAGTGCAATCACCCTAGAAAAAAATGGGAAAATCCAGTTCTAACAGCTGGTGTAACTCGATTATAGAACAAGAGTTTTCATACTTTTTTTAGCATACATTTCATGGTTTGAATTTGCTTTCCAATATCATGCTTCATAGAAGTTTTAATGATGACTTTCCTATATCCTCAAGCTCTAACTCCATAGTTTGACTTTCAAGATCCTTAACAATATGTTCTTAATATAACTTTCCATATTCATATCCTACTGTCATTTTTCATAAACATCACGATACAGTCAAACTGGGACACCAGTCTCAGAATAGGTCTGGGTATTCCTGCCTCTGCTCTCATCTTTTCTCTGTTTAGAATGGCTTTCCCATTCTTCATCAGCACATGTTGAAAATCTGATGTTAAAATCTTCCTTCAGGAACTAATGGAAAAACCATCATTTCTAAGAATGCTTTTTTTCCCACTCTGAACTTCCATTGTATATTTTTGTTTCATTGATTTTTATTTTAGTTATTTGGATACATGTAACATCCTCTGATTGGCTGTAAGTTTCTTAGGGCAAGAAGCTAATAGTATACATATGTGTTATTTGGGTCCCCTCCCCCCCACAAAAAATGTGGAGAATGAGACAGGTGTGTGCAGATCATTTGTTTGAAGTAATCTCAGGGCTCAAGAGTGAGGAGAATGAGAAGAGTAAAACAAGGAAGAATGTAAAGCCAATCCAGGAGTGAGTTATTGAGCTGATTACCCCACGGGTAAGTAAAGCTCAGTGCCATTGGGGACTGCTTGAGAAACGATGTAGACTATACCTCAATTTTTTGTTGTTGTTTTTACCCAAGAATAGAAGAGAAGAATATATATCTAATGGCTCCCATCATGAAGTGGTCAAGGATCACCTCACAGGATATCCTTGGCACTTCCAGGTCTGTGCATGTATCAGAATGGTTGGACAGGTGTCTGTAAGCATCTCATGCAGTGCTATTCATGAAGTCGTGGGGCATAAAGTAAAAGTTAAACGGTGCAATTATGACAAAGTGCTTGTCAGGCTACACCTGCCCAGAGCTGGCTACCAGAGTAGAAAGGGAGATTGAGAAGGTGTTTGATGGGTATGAAAAACATCTGATATAGTCCACTCCTTGCACTGCCCCACTCCACTCATCCTCTATTTTAATAGTTCCCCAAAGAGAGGGATGCTGTATGTAGAAGTACTACATATCTACTACATTCTTCCTTCAGATCAAAAGAGCAAAGGCTCTTGTGTGTGTTAGTTCAGACAACTAGAACCTCAGCAAGATCTCCAGCCACAGAAAACTAGACTCTGAATTTCCATTCTGATTGAGGTAGAAAACACTCTTGGTTTGGGTTCCCTGGAAGCAGACTCTGAGACAAGTATTCAACTGCAAGTAGTTTATTTTGGAAGTGATCCCAGAAAACACCCACAGAGGAATGAATAAACAAGAAAAAAATAGGAAGGAACCCAATAGAGAATACTGTATTTATCAAGCCATGTCTATGGTGGAGAACCACAATCTTATCCAATAGAGAAAGTCAGGGAGAGTGTAAAGTATACCCCAGATTTATCTCAAAAACTGGGTGAGAAAGTTGACCTATTTATCCACCAGTTGTCTTTCTGACACTGGTTGAAGGTGGCTTCCAAGGATAGCTCTCTCATCACTTCTGAATTGCCCTTCGTATGAGCCTCATAGCCAGGAAAAAGCCCCCTCAGACATAGTCTCCAGCAGTAGCAATGAGCAACCTTCAGAGTGTGGAGGTGAATGCTGAGTGGAAATGGGGAAGGCACCCAGAACTATATAAATCTCCCACAGAAACCCAGCTACAGGAGTAAAAGTCATGGAGTTTTCTAATATTGACCCTGGAACCCAGGAACATACACCGCTGAAGAGAAACAAGTGCTTCTCTTGACTTCAGATAAATTCAATGAATTCAGTTGCAGGAAAGAAACAGGTGAATCTTTCATGTGTCAGAAATTAACTGTTTAAATCAAAATTACATCATTTCATTAATTTTTATCACCATGTATAAATGGTGAACTGGGACCTGAAAGAAGGCACACACTTTTATCTATATCACAAACTCAAAATTGTGTTTAGATTTGTGTTGATGCAAAATAAAGTCATTGTTGGACCTTCCAAAAGCAGCAACATTGACAACAGGAAATTTTGTTTTATTTTGGCATATTTTGGAGTGGGAAGGAGGAATATTTTTAGCTCTGCATGTGACTTATTTCTTTTGCTTGCTCCGTCAACTTAATATTAATGGCTGCTCTTAGGTTAGACCAAAAAAGTCCTCGTTTGCTGTTCTCCTTGGGCCATTCCAAATAAGTCCATTGTGTCATGAGAGCCTTCAGCTTGTGATACTTGCTGGGGATGATGTTCTGTGGAATGGGCTCCAGCAAGATCAGGATTAAGTTATCAGATCCTTCGTGGAAGAGATTGTGGTGGGCAAAGTAGAGTTCATAATGGCACCACTCACTCTGGACAAAGTGGGGAGACAAAACAAAGATGGACTTGTAACTCTTCTCAATGCAGTTTATGATATTTTCCACAATGCTCTTGCCAGGAACAAAGTTTCTCTCATGGAGGCAAATCCGTATATCTTCTTTTTCTAGGCAAGGCACCAATTCACACTTCACCCAGGCAGAATCATGTTCACTGTAAAAAATAAAAGCATGGAACTGGAGAGTTCTTTGGAGTTCCTCTAACGGTATGTTCCTAGCCCTGTGCCAGGTCTGGGACCACTGGCACACCATCCTGAGATACCAGGGCAGATCCAGGTAGATGCAGAGGAAGGTCACGGTAACAGCCACCACCAGTGTGATGGCCCCAATGGTGACCATCAGCAGAGCTGTGTTGCAGGATAATGGAGACATGTGAAAGTCTTTTAGAAGGGTTCCCTTATAGCTTTCTGGGTAGTCACACTTATAAGAATCAGGCCAGCCCTCTACCACTTCACTTGATACTTGGCCTATATTTTTGACAAATTCTCTTAGCTCGCAGGTACATTGGAATGGATTGTTCCCTGCTTGTATTGGCCTAATCTTCTGGCAGCTCTGGAAGAAATCTGCTGATGGCTGGGAAACCGAATTATGGTCAATGATCAGTACAGAAAGACTGCTAAAGGCGCCACATCCAGGAAGGTCTGTTAAAGAATTGAGAGCAACATTGAGTTCTTACAAAGCTTCCAGAGAGGTGACATCTTTAGGGATGCTCTCTATTCTGTTACTGTGCAGATCAAGTACCTTGATCCTGGGAGGTAAACATCTGAAAATGGAGTCAGTAAGTATATTTGAAGACAAATTTAAGCTTAATAAACTTTTAGTCCAAGAGCAATTTCCTTCATTTTCATCTACCTTAGATAATTCTGGCTAATATCCAATTGTTGTAGAGACTTCATGTCTTTCATCATATGAACTATTTTTGCAAGTTCTTTTAATTGATTCTTTTGTAAGATAAGTGTCTCTAGCACAGTCAAGCTTCCACAATTTTCAAAAACCATGTCTGTTAAGAGATTATTGGAAAAATCCGAATATAGGAATGGGCTAATTTGGGATGGGCAAAGCACATGCATCATGGGTGTACCAGACACTGTCAAATTTTGGATGTTAATATTTGAAAAGATTTTGTAGATAGCACTTTGTGGAAAACTGAACACGTGAGTGACAACTTGGTGTACAGAGAAGACCTTCAGGGAAGTGCCAGAATAATTAAAATCTCTGAAGTCCATTGACCCTCTACTTTCACATTTGAAATTAAGAAATACTCTGTGGTTGTATGCCAAACCACCTGGAGGATTCTAATGAAAGAATTCCAAGTTGTTTTGATGTTGTTTAAAGTAGGATTTGATAACCTTGGATTTGTTTGAAGTTCTGCTAGAATATTTAGGAAATAAGAACATGCATTATCATCTAGCACACATTTGATATTAGATAGTTCCAGATTCACTACAGTACTGAATGACCCATCCAAAATAAAATGGAATTCCTTTTTCATGGGGAAAACAATGTGCAGACTGTCTGTGTTGAAGTCTTAAAGGCTCTCAGGGTCTTCTTTTTCCCCAAAAGGCTCTCTTAACACCAGTAAAATCTTACTGATATTCAAGTGAGCAACTGGCAGCACTCTAGATTTTTTTAACTGTGTAGCACTCAACCCCAGAAATTTTAGTTGAGACATGTCACCAAACTCTTTGCATATGGGCAGGGCATCAAACACATTAAATGACAAGTCTAAGTGCTTGAGGTTCACAGCAGGATGACAAGAAATCTTCCCCAACTTGTTGTGGGACAAATCCGAGTACTCTAATTCCTGGTTGAATTTGAAAACACTGATATCGAGATGCTGGATTCTATTATGAGAAATTATCAAAATCCTCAGCTTTGACAGTGATAAGATGTCAGAAGTCTGAATCTCAGATACATAATTGTGTGATATATTCAAGATTGTTGTTTTCAGGGATAAATCTTTGGGAACATGGATGAGACCTTTTTTTGACCTGTCAACTAAAAATTCACTTTCATCAGATAATTGGATTCTAATCTCAAGTATTAACATGAAGATAATGACAAAATGGAAGATGCTTGTCATATTGTAACACCAGACATTCCTAAAGGTAAGAGCTATTCTTCAGAGCATCTTGATACAGACTCAGATTCTAAAAAAAAAAAAAAAAAAAAAAAAATACATTAAATGATTATATTAAATTAGGGATGGCTAATATTAAACATTTTTTATTAGAGACACATGAAATGAAGGCTACATTCTTTTGGGTTACACGGCCTGAAGCCAGGGGAATATACATATAGACAAATGATTATGCTAGCTCTAATCAAGTGAGTTTTAATGTGGATGGTGTAATAGTTTGAAGGGTGACTCCCCAAAAGATGTCTACATCTTCACCATGTCCTAAGCCCCAGAAAATGAATGTTACCTTATTTGGAAAGGGGTCTTTACAGAGATAATAATGTTAACGGTCTGGAGATGGGGAGATCATCCTGAATTATCGAGCTGGTCCCTAAATCCAGTGACGAGTTTCCTTAGAAGAGAAAGGCAGAGGGATATTTGACAGAGACAAAAGAAGAGACAACAGAGACACAGCAGAAGGCCATGTGAAGATGGAGGCAGAGACTGGAGTGATGCGGCCACCAGGCAAGGCATGCTGACAGCCACCAGAGGCGAGAGGAGGCTCTGGAGAGACTGCAGCCCTGTCGACGCCCTGAGTTTGTACTTCTCTCCACGAAAGAATAAATTTCTGTTGTTTTAAGCCACCAATTTGTTACAGCAGCCACAGGAGAACAGTATAGATGGTTCATGGAAACTCCTCTGGTCCCAACCCTCCCAAGACCATTAAGAGGTCTGGTTAGGTGTACTTGCACACTTTGACCTGTGTCTCCCCATGACATTTCTTCAGAGTTCTCCCATGCAGTGGAGTTGGGACTGTTCTTGTATTACCTTTTATTACCTACACATGGTTTGGGCCTAACTTGGTAAGAGGTAATTGGGTCATGACAAAAGGTCTCTCAGAAGATCCATTCACTCATTCATTTATTTATTCAACTAATATTGATTGATCACTTACTGGCCATGTTTTAGGAACTGGACATAGAGCAATGAACAAGATAAAGTCCTAATTGTCAAGGAGCTTATTATCTAGTGGGGAGATAGAAAATAAATAAATAAATGACCAAACTTAATTTGATGGAGTGATAAGTACTATGTAGAAAAATAAAACAGGATAAATCATGGACATGGGATGGTGTTTGGTGGCGGCTATTTTCGAGTGATTAGTTAGAGAAGGCCTTTTGAAAAGATGATACTGGGGTGGAAATCACAATGAAGTAGATGAGTAACCTATGGGAAGATCTGGACGGAGAGAATTTCTGGCAAAGGAAAAGGCAAGTACAAAGGTCCTGAGATGGATTTGAGGTTGGCTTGTCTGAGGGGGACAGAAGAGGTCAGCCAGTGTTAGCACGGAGTGAGCGAAGGTGAGAGGTTAGGGCCAAGATCACACAGGGCCTTGCAAGGAGTTGAGATTCTATTCCAAGAGTGCTGAAGGGGCGGGGAGACTGGAAGGTTTTGAGGATGGGAGTTGCTTCCTCCTCTCTGTTATCTGTTATTCAGAAAACTTTTTGTCATTCATTCATCAAATATGTATTTATTCCCTATGCAGTGCTAGGCATTGTTCTAGGTTATGCCTATTGCACTAGCGGTCAAACCACTCTAGCCCAGACACCATTTTGTGGTCAGCATTCCAGTGGCACATGAGACCAGAGAGAGTTGTGTTGGGATGAACCCTAGAGCGTGTACACCCCAGAGACCCTTTCATCAGGACTGCACGGCTCTCCCAAGGAACTTACTCCCTAGAACTGTTAGGCAAGCACACCCACCATCAGTATCAGCAAAGCGCTGAATTCCTCTTCACATGTTCCCTCTTGTATCTCAACAGGCACAGGAGATAAATAATTCAGCTCCCAGAAACAACCCTGTGTTGCAAAAGTTCCCCAAATTAAATGCAAACTTATTTGGTTTTCAGAGCTTTTCTTGGACTTACCTTTTTGTAGAGGTGCCCAGTGATGCCTTGGTCATCCTGATTTCTTCGAATACCGAAGAGGACCAGGGAGCCCCATCAGCATTCATGAAGACCCTAAGCAAGGAAGATGATACTGAAGTTAAAGTTCATGTTAAAAGTCAAGGTGGTCTTTTTATGGCATTGATTGTATTTGGCTGAAAGACCCAGAAATTTTCCAATTCTTCCTCTCCAGCTTCCTAAAAGAGCTATTCACATAAGGAGCAACACTTAAATGGATGTTTTAACTTGAATGCTTGTGCCCCCCACCCCAAATTCATATGTTAAAATCCTAACCCCCAATGTGATGGTATTAGGAGATGGGGGTCTTTGGGGGGGTGATTAGGACATGAAGGTGGAGCCCTCATGAGCAGAGTTAGTGCCCTTATAAAAGGGACCCCAGAGAACTCTCTGGCTGTCTTTCCACCACATGAAAATACAAGAAGAAGGCAGTAATCTGCAGCCCAGAAGAGGACCCTGACCAGAACCCAACCAGACTGGCATCCTGAACTTGGACTTTAGCCTCTAGAACTATGAGAAATAAATTTCTGTTGTTTATAAGCCACCTAGTCTATAGTACTTCATTACAGCAACCCAAACTGATGAAAGCAACGGTAATAAAAATAATACCCAGTACTCCCTGGGCCAGTGCCTAACATCTCAGAACAGAACTGTTATAAGCTGGGTCAAAGGAAAACGGTTTAGGGCTTAAGGCCCAAATGGGGTTCCCTATTTATTCCTATGCCTGGATTCAAATTAAAGGCCCTCTTCCACCTGCTGGCCAGCTCGCGTTCAAGGAAGCAGTGATCAGCGTTGTCAGGTGTGATATGCAGAGAGTGACCAGAGAGACAAGGGGCAGAAAGGACCTTGTGCATGGATGTGAGTGCTTAGCTCACAGAGAGCCCACCACAAGCAAGATGAAAGTTGTCCTTGTTCCCTTAACAACCACAACCACCACAAAGGATTTGAATTTATAAAACTGCCTGTCCCCGAGCACTGATTGAAAGCATGTGAATTGCCTTTGTTTGGGGGCATCAAATCAGGGCTTTGACTGGTCTTAATGGATAATGCCCGTACAATCAATCTGGCCCATTTAAGTTCAGTCCTGCAAATATTTGTTAAGAATCTTCTCTGCATCAGACCAGCTAGCCACAAGTTGAAAGGATTGGAAGTAGTTCAAGAGCTTTTCTGCTTTGTTTCCTATGTGGTTTTGTGAACTTTTGCTTTTCGTATGTTATAAAGACACATTCACTTTCAAGTCTTTTGACCAAATTGGGTGTAGCCTGGGAAACATTTCCATGCCACCTGACTTCTAGCTCCCAGAACATTTTCAGTGGGCTGAGAAAACAGAAAAGAACAGTGGGAATGGCCCAGAGAAAAAACTAAAATAAACCTGCCCATAAAAACACAGGAGTTGTACACTGCCTCTGGGAGTCACTGACTTATATCTCATTTTCCTTAACATTATCATTGTGAAGAGAGCACGGATGGCAGGTGCAGGGTGAAGAGAAATGCCCTCTGAAAGCAACAACTAGCAGCTGCTCTGGAAGAAAACCAGAAGATGTTTGTGACCCAAATATTCATCTCTGAACTCAAAAAATCTCTTGAAAGCAAATCATGCATGAGGTGTTATTCCAGAAAAAAAAAAAACTTTCTCTGATTTAGCACTAGGAGCTGATAAACAAATTCCAGCTCAAACCACACAGTAGCTAGAAATATAATCCACATAGAAAAGAACCCAGGACTTAGTCGTAGAGACTTTTGAGATTTATGTACCCAATAACTGGCTATACAATTAATTTTCTTTTACAAAATAAAATGTTGCTTACCAAGACAACCTGCTCCTCTGTTCCGTTTGGCAGTCTGTAGGGAATTCAAGCACTTCCTTGAACATTTATTTCATTGCTAACCACATTTAGGGCTGAAAACAAAACAAAACAGCTCTTTTATGCCATCTACTGAATTCCACTGGCATTACATTACGTAGTATTACCTTGTCTTCTCCCAGTCACACAGACCATAGGGTCTGCGGGTTAGTTGACAGACCTGTATTAAAATAGAATCATGTCTCTGGGGTTCTGTATTTCACTGCAGTCAGTTCACCTTTGTCTACACTGATGAAGTGAAGGCGGGTGTTGATAATCCACAGATCCAATTGGCCGAATGCAACATGCTTCTGGTCGCGGCTGCGCCGGCAGAGTACACCGGGTCTGGGTGCGTCTCAGCTGCTTTGCTTTCCTTTTTGTCTTTGGATCGCTCCACTATTAAAAGTGCCTGAGAGTGGAAAGAGGGAGAGGTTAAAATCAAAGTTTTGCTAAACACATTCACAAAGAGGGAAGATAATTCATGCGCTACTTATGGAAGGGATGCGAATCACAGGGGGGTTTTATTTTGTTTTTGTTTTTTACAGATTGGTTTTCAGAGAAAATTTGATGCTGAAATTTTTTCTCATTGATATTTTCAAACTTTCTTCAAACGTGATTTTTAAAAGCTCCGTGTGAAAAACATGCTGAGATAAGGTCCAAGGCACTTCCTTTTGGTTGGTTTTTGTCAGCGAGTTCAAGGAAGCCATTCCGATAGCTCCACTCTTGTCTTTTAAGGTAACAACAACAAGAAGAATGGCAAAACAACCAATGGGCAAATGAAGGCGAGGAATGCCAGCTGTCTCTGAACTTGTCCTCGGCCTGGCATGGCCAGGAGTCCGGTCACACACCGGATATGGGACGACAGAACTCTCCCCTCCCCCCCTCCACCGTTCTTTCCTGTCGCCAGCTTCCCCACACTAAGAGCTCCGGATTCTTTCTGACTTGTGGTGTTACCACTGTCTCTCTCTGTTTCCCCACCTCAGAATTTGTCTGTCTATAAATACATTTCTGAAACTGAAAGGACGAAACACCCTCACCCACCCGCCCGCCATTTCCTCCCTGAGAGCGGAACCGGGCTCGAGGGTGGTCTTTCACTAGGAAATGAGTTCTGGCTCCCGAAGGCACTGACTTGTTAATCTCGGTGTAGAGATTAATGCCCCGGGGAGGGAAGTAGCAGGGCAGCAGGCGAAGCACCTCAGCACTCCAAAATCCCGCGTTTCCCTATGAACTGTCGCCGCCCCTGAGTTGCACGCCCGCTTCTTTTTCCTCCCTGTTGTCCAGCGGGTCACCACTGAATGCCACACCTGGAATCAAGTGCATGCGCGCGTCGGTACAGACACATCTCCCAAAGAAACCTTCATTCTCAGAGAGCATGGCTTCTTTTTAAAAATATTTAACATTTTATTTAACCTAATATATCCAAAATACTATTTCACATGCAATCGATATATAACATTATTAACAAGACATTTTATATTCTTTATTCTAAGTCTCCAAAATTCAGTGTGCGTTCTACACTTGGCGGAACATCTCAGTTGGGCTACACACATTTCAGGTGCTCGGTGGTCACGTGTGGCTACCGTATTGGACAACACAGGTCTAGATGGAATTACTGCAACCATGCAAACAAGTAGAGGCCCAAGTCCAGGTAACAGTATCCCACAGAGCTAATTCAAGATAAAGGTTCCCTGTCTTATACTCTAGACAACCCTGCAGTTCTCTCCACAGTAGTTTCTCTGTCCACCACTATCTCATAACCAGGCATTTCTTTTTGGATCCAGGGCAGTATAAATATGCTATCAATGAGATGTGATCTGTTGTTAGTGGGTTTTTTTTTAACAAAAGCTTTATTGAGGCATAATTCACATACCATAAAAAAGTTTCACCCATTTAAAGTGTACGATTCAATGACTTGAGGTATATTCACAGAGTTGTGCAACCTTCACCAAATCAATTTAGAATATTTTCATTACCCTACAAAGAAACACGACACCTCTTTGCCATCACCCTCCACTGCCCCGTGTCCCAGCTTCAGGCAATCACTAATCTGCTCTACGGATCACATTAGTCTCTGTAGAGTTGTTGATTCTGGATCTTTTGCATAAATGGAATCATACAGTAAGTGGCCCTTTGTGACTGGGCTGGCTTCTTTCACTTAGCACAATGCTTCCAGGGCCCCTGCATGCTGTAGCAAGAATCGGTATTTCATGTTTTATTGCCAAATCATACTCAGTTGCATGTATGTATTACATTTTATTTATCCATTCACCAGTTGGTGGACTTTATGGCTCTTATGAATAATGCTACCATGGACATTCATGTGCAAGTTTTTGCGGAGACAGATTTTCTCTTGGGGATATACTTAGGAGTGGAATTGCTGCACAATATGGTAACTCTATGTTTAGCTTTTGGAGGAACTGCCAGATTGTTTGAAAGCAGCTACAACACTTTACATTCCCACCAGCAGTATATAAGGGTTCTAATTTCTCCACATCCTTGCTGACATTTGTTATTATCTGACTTTTATTATAGCCATCCTACTGGATATAAAGTGGTATCTCATTGTGGTTTTGATTAGCATTTCCCTGATGATTAATGATGTTGAGGATCTTTTCATATGTGTATTGGCCATTTGTATATCTTTTTGGAGAAATGTCTATTCTAAACTTTTGCCCATTCTTTAATTAGATAATTTGCCCTTTTAATCATGATTAAAATGATTGTAAGAGTTCTATATATATTCTAGATAAGAATTCCTTATCTGATATATGATTTGCAAAAGATTAGGGGGGGTAGTCTTTTTCACTTCCTTTTCTTTTCTTTTTTTTTTTTTGAGACAGGGTCTTGCTCTGTCATCCAGTCTAGAGTACAGTGGTGCGATCATAACTCACTGCAACCTCAAACTCCTGGGCTCGAGAGATCCTCCCAGCTCAGCCTCTCAACTAGCTGGGAGTTTGAGACAAGCTGATCTCAAACTCCTGGCCTTGGCCTCTCGAAGTGCTAGGAGATTATAGGCATGAGCCACCACGCCCGAATTTCACTTTTTTTTTTTTTTTTTTTTTTTTGTCCCCAGAGACAGTGTCTCACTTTGTTGCCCAGGCTATACTGAAAATCCTGGTATCAAGTGATCCTCCCCGGCCTTGGTAGCTGGGATTACAGGTGTGCATACAGGTACACACGACCTGACTGGCTAATTTATACTTTAAAACCCATCACTCCGATTGTTGTTTCGAGAACGTGTGAGGCAAGAGTAAAAGCGAGGAGGCCAGTTAGGAGGCAACTGCGATAGACCAGGAGAAATACTGGTGGCTCGGTCAGGATGGTGGGTGCTCTGCTCCAGGTTACAGAGTGGAACACGCACACTGTCCTCGCATCACAGATGCACGTAGGTAGGAAATATGAGAGGTCTGTACCTCCTCCGGGTGTTGTAGATGCCTTGAGGGTACAGACTAACATGCTGTAGCAAAGGGATCTAAAAGCACAGGGGCTTACACAGGCAGAAGTCTACCGCTCTCGCACAACAGGGGTGAGCAGCCCAGGACGTGCTGAGAGACTGGCGTGGGCAGCACAAAATGGTAGAAGGAGGAGCATGTCCTCAACATGTGGCTTTCATCTCCAGGTTCTAGATGGTTCTTCCAATTCTTATCTCTCATCCAATGGAAAAGTGCAAGGGGCAAAGGAATTCACACTCATCTTTCTTAGATACATGGCCCAGACTGGCATATGGGTTCCAGTTCCACCCCATTGCCAAGAATTTTGTCACATGTCCACATCAGGCTGCAGGGTGGGAAATGTAATCTCCAGATGAGCTGTCAGGTGCCTGATAAAACTCGAGCATTCTGGGATTCAATAGGGAGAGAATGGATATTGATGACAACTAACCATCTCTGTCACAGCATTTTTCAATTTTTCTGCATAGCCATCTGGTTTGGATTGAATTGTGTCCCTCATACCCAAAATTCATCTGTTGAAGCCCTAACCCCCCAGGACCTCAGGTGACTGTATTTGGAGATAGTGCCTTTACACAGGTGATTAATGTTAAACCCAGTTATAAGGATGGGCCCCTACTCTAACATGACTGGTGTTCTTACAAGAGGAGGAGGAGACACCAAAGAAGTGCCTCCACAGAGAAAAGGCGGTGTGTAGACGCAGTGAGAAGACAGCCTTATGCAAATCAAGGGAGCGGACATAAGAGAAGCCAAGCATGTTGGCACCTTGATGTTGGACATCCAGCCTCCAGAACTGTGAGAAAATAAATTTCTGTTGTTTAAGCCACTCAGTCTATGCCATTCTGTTATGGCAGCCCCAGCAGATCAATACATCTTCCTTCTCAAGAATGATCACGGGCAGGCAATCCCATTTCCCACTCCTCTTCCTCTATACCTTCCCCCACCACAGCTAATGGGGCTGGGCTGGGCAGTTTGTCTTCCCTGCTTTCAAACTTTTATGGGGCTTAGCTATGTCCCTGCCTTTGGGTTCTGCGAGACACCTCTGTATCCTTGAAATAAACACCCCTTTTCTCAAGCTGGTATCTGTTACTTGCAATCAGAAGAATTCAACAGAGGAAACAGAGGATTCCTGGAGATAGAAACCTTTTACCTAAAAAAGAGATGCGTTTCTTATGATAGAACTTTTGTATGTCCGAGATTCATGTGTGTTCCTATGACAAAAATGTAGGTTTTGTTCCATTCTCCTTTCAAATGTCAAAATTCTGCATTTTCAATGTCAACAATATTTTGCGAGAAATATATTGATACCATTTAAAATATTTGGTCATTTAGAATCTGGGACATAATTTTTTGTTGTTACTGTTGTTTTTAGTTTAGGAAACAGTTCGACAGATCTGTTCAACAGAGGTTATGAAAGAATTTACCACCCAGGATAGGGCCAAGCAAGGAAAAGAGGTGTTCTCCTGAAGGACAAGGAAGGGCTAACACAGACAGATGACTCTAATAAAATGTCATTAAGGCTTATTTCTTTACAATTATTCATTATGAAACTGATTTATTAAATGAACTAAATCCAGAAAGGGCTTTATTTTTCTCTAACCACTGCCTGACAACCAGGTTCTGTTGGATCTCCCTCTGACACTCCCGAACCTTGGGCAGATACCATAAATTTCAGTGACATGTCTCATTTTAGTAATTGCACCTCTATTTCAGGCAGTAAAATGTCCACCCAATCCAATCTAACAGCAATCTCACATCTCATTCAAAATTCTGCTTGGCCCTAGCTCAGGCTTCTCTTGCAGTGAAGTGAGGAATGAATGTGGTCAGTTTCTTTACTCTTCCTCCATCTTTTCTGTCTTCTCTATAACCTGGATGTCCCCAGGTCACTGCAAAGGAAGAGGGGATTACACAAAGAAGAGCAAATCTCCCTGCAGTTAATAATGCATAGGCAGGCAGGCCATCATGCCCCTGCCTCCTATTGTAGCAGAGGCCACATGTTGGCTCTTTCATGGGGTGCATCTGTGGGTTATTAGGACTTGAGTGGACCACACATTGTACAGTTCCTTGGTGCAAGTGGCACATTATCTGGCTGACCTCTTGAAGCAATCTCCTCCCCCACCCGCTGCAATAACCCTCTTTGCCCGACCCCATGGCCTCTTACTGCTATAGTCCCTTTGCACAACAGGCTGCCTAGTTTGCTGAGGTCCCATCATGGCAACTCAAGCCCAGCTACCTTTTCCATGGTCAAGGCCATGTGAAAAAATCATGCACTTTTGCCACGCCAACAATGGAAAGGCAAGTTGCAGTCACTGCTTCCCTTCTCTTATCCCGCCATTTTGGGCTGCCCCTCTCACCTTCCCCTCTCACCTTCTGAATTCTCCCAGCTGGGAAGCATTCAACAAACATTTATCAAGCACCTATATTTGCCAAGCACTATTACCAGTCTCTATGTCACAGTGCCCATCCCCACCCAAAACTTCAGTGAACACTGATCAAGCTCTTCCAAGAGTTCTCACCCCACACCCATTCTGCTACACTGAAACTATACTTCTGTTGCTCTGCGAGCTTTCAGCCTCAGAGTGGGATGCCAGACTGCTTTTCTACTATGCTTGGAGCCCTCTTTGGAAGAAATGCAAAGCAGTCTCCCCATGGTTTAGAACAGCACTCCCCAGCCTTTTTGACACCAGAGACCGGTTTCATGGAGACAATTTTGCACGGATGGTGGGTGAACTGGAGAGGGGATGGAGGCGGAGCTCAGGCGGTGATGCGCAGCCCTGTTTTCCAACAGGCCATGGACTGGTACTGGGCCATGGCCTGGGGTTGGGGACCGAAGGTCTAGAACCTCCACTTAATGACTCTTTGAATGAATGAATGAATCTAGTCTTCCGGAGATGGGTAATATAGATTGATAGTTACTGGTCTCTTCCATGGTAAGTTCTGCGGGCTGTGTCTAGTATCTCTGTTTAAAACGTGGGAGTATTTATTGCCTTTTGTCAGCTTTCGGGTTTCAGCCAAAATTCTAACACAATTAGGAAAGTCCCAATCGCTACCCAGTTACAAATAAATTTGGCTCTGAGTTTCCTTGGCAAGCAGGTAAATCTATGTCTTTCACCTCAACAGCCTGTGACAAAGTCCGTATTTCCCTTTATACATGTTTATTATTATGCCATGAGTCCCAGTGGTTAATTACATATTTGTGTAGCAGGGTAAAAAACTAAATAAACTTTTACACAGATATAAAACAAAATCCTTTTCTATATTCCATAGCTAATTTTTTCCCAAGCCCCAAAGTTGAACAGAATGATCAGTTTCATCCAGAGCCCAGTGGGAATGCACAGGACACTCCAACGACCAGCACATACAGTCCCGGGGTTGACAGATTTCTTGCTGCCATGAAGCCACGTAAACTCCTGCTCACACAAAATCCACTCGGGAAAAGAGAGGGGAGAGGAACCCTTGAAACAGTGAGCATTTGCTCAAAAGAGACTGTTTCAATTTGAAAAAGAATGATTAAGCCAGAAAACACTCAGCTGCCTTGAATTGGCAAGCTGAGCACCACCTCCTGCCCCAGCCTAATTCCCCAGTTGAAACACAGTTTCCATTAAGTTTTTCCTGAAGGTATGGGGATAATATAGGTGCCCCCAAACAGTGACTGAGCACCATAGTCTTGATCAGAATCCAAGTTAATGATGGTTGCTTAAGTTGGATGCTCTGATTTTTTGTAAGTTTTCACATCATCATTTTTAGTCACTAGTGTTAATTTCATATTAAAAGCAGCTCTAATGTTAGCCCAAAAAAGTCCATGTTTGCTTTTCTCTTTGGGCCATTCCAAATAAGTCCGTTGTGTCATGAGAGCCTTCAGCTTGTGATACTTGCTGGGGATGATGTTCTGTGGAATGGGCTCCAGCAAGATCAGGATTAAGTTATCAGATCCTTCGCGGAAGAGATTGTGGTGGGCAAAGTAGAGTTCATAATGGCACCACTCACTCTGGACAAAGTGGGGAGACAAAACAAAGATGGACTTGTAACTCTTCTCAATGCAGTTTATGATATTTTCCACAATGCTCTTGCCAGGAACAAAGTTTCTCTCATGGAGGCAAATCCGTATATCTTCTTTTTCTAGGCAAGGCACCAATTCACACTTCACCCAGGCAGAATCATGTTCACTGTAAGAAATAAAAGCATGGAACTGGAGAGTTCTTTGGAGTTCCTCTAACGGTATGTTCCTAGCCCTGTGCCGGGTCTGGGTCCACTGGCACACCATCCTGAGATACCAGGGCAGATCCAGGTAGATGCAGAGGAAGGTCACGGTAACAGCCACCACCAGTGTGATGGCCCCAATGGTGACCATCAGCAGAGCTGTGTTGCAGGATAATGGAGACATGTGAAAGTCTTTTAGAAGGGTTCCCTTATAGCTTTCTGGGTAGTCACACTTATAAGAATCAGGCCAGCCCTCTACCACTTCACTTGATACTTGGCCTATATTTTTGACAAATTCTCTTAGCTCGCAGGTACATTGGAATGGATTGTTCCCTGCTTGTATTGACCTAATCTTCTGGCAGCTCTGGAAGAAATCTGCTGACGGCTGGGAAACCGAATTATGGTCAATGATCAGTACAGAAAGACTGCTAAAGGTGCCACATCCAGGAAGGTCTGTTAAAGAATTGAGAGCAACATTGAGTTCTTGCAAAGCTTCCAGAGAGGTGACATCTTTAGGGATGCTCTCTATTCTGTTACTGTGCAGATCAAGTACCTTGATCCTGGGAGGTAAACATCTGAAAACAGAGTCAGTAAGTATATTTGAAGACAAATTTAAGATAATTATACTCTCAACCCAAGTGCAATTTTCCTTATATCCATCAAATCCCAAAGAATTGAAGCTAACATCCAGTATTTCCAAAGATGGCATATCCTTAGTCATGAGACCTACGCTGAAAAGGTCTTTCAGTCCATTCTTTTGTAAGATAAGTGTCTCCAATCTAACTAACGTGGAACAATTTTGAAAAATACTATCTGTGAAAACATTCTGGGTAAAGTTCAAAAACTTAAATGTGCTTGGTGCCTTAGGACACAGCATGTGTATAAGAGGTGAATCTGATATGGTTAACATCATAATGTTCATCTCAGAAAACACTCTGTATAATACCGTCTGTGAAAAAAGAGAAACTCGGTTGGTAACGTGTTCTATTTTCAATGCTTTCAATGCTGTTTTAGAATACGTAAAGTCTTCTTTATTAATGCTTTCAACTATTATTAAATTGTAAATATTGAGATATTCCACAGGTTTGGGCCAAAGGAATTGAAAGACTCTAACCAAGCATTTCCAAGTTGTTTCCATGTGGTTGAGGGTAAAATTCAGTAAGGTTGAACCTCTAGTGAATTCTGATAAAAATTTAATTAAAACTCCACAGTTCTCATCATTCAATTTAATGTTAGTCAGTTGCAAGCATCCTAAAGTATTAACTGATATGTTCAGCTGGACAGAGAATAAATTATTTGGGTGGAAAACAAGGTGAAGTGTTTTTGTATTTAGAATTTGAAGACTTTCTGCCTCATTTTCTTTTACGTAATAATTCCCTAAATCCAGAAGGATGTAACTTAGGTGCAAGTGAGCTATTGGCAGCAGATCTAATTGTTGTAACTTCATAGCACTTAATCCCAAGAAATTCAGCTGTGTCAAGTTGCCAAATTCCTTACAGACGGGCAGGGCATCGAAGTCATTGAATGAGAGGTCTAAATGCTTGAAACTTACAATAGGATAGCAGGATATCTTTCGCAACTGATTATGAGATAAATCCAAATATTCCAAATCCTGGTTGAACTTGAAAATACTGAAATCAAGTCGCTGGATTCTATTATGGGAAAGTCTCAAAACTTTCAACCCTGACAGACAGCTGATGTCAGAGATCTGAAGCTCAGATATGTTGTTTTGAGACATATCTAAGATTTTGGTTTTTGGTGGCAGGTCTTTTGGAACATGAGTAAGGCCTATTTTTGACCTATTTATTGCAAATTCACTTTCATCAGACAACTGGATTATGGTTCCAACTATTACAGTCATAACACAAACAAAATGGAAGCTTCTGAGAGTAGGTTCTTTGTTTTTGGACATGATGTTGCAGTGGCTATCCCGAAGGGTTGTTGTTCTTCAGAGACTCTTGATATAAGTTCAAATTCTAGAAATATAATATACATTAAGATAAGTAAAGATTGAATGATTTCTTTCAAACCTCCACTTACTAAACATCAAATCTAAATAATTTCTTCATTCAATATTAAAGTCATTTTTGTCTCTATAATTGAATGTGGTTTTTCCCTCACTCATGCAGTTTACTCCCATACCAGAAGGACAATATAGACCTCGTTATCAAAGAATTGTGGTTGTGTGTTTTGACCCATCTGGTGGCTGCCTGAGGGGTTCATTCAGGGCTTTGCTTTTGTTTTATACACCTCAGAACTTTCTCAGGGCTAAAGCACCTCCTGGGCAGAGTTTGTTAAAAACATTTAAGGGCAAATATACTAGCTACAGCCTCTGAAGCAAGGGACAAGAGATGGGGCAAACAGCAGACACACCAGAAAGCCAGGGAAGGAAGCGGGGCTGGGACAGGAGATCCATGGGAGAAAAAATGCTTTAGAAAGCTTGGTGTTTACCAAGGAATCTAGAAGTCCACACACATGGCCAGGGCTGGACACATGCTCAGAGAAGACCTGAGAAAATCCCAAAATTTCACTTCTGGCTGGCTTTAGGCTCCATGCAAGTAGAAAGTGAAGGCCAAGGCAGAGTTGTAAATAGCCTGGATAAGCAGTGAGGCTCCAACACAGAGCCAATCTGCAAAGATCAGGAGATTTTGGTTTTTGTTTTTGGTGTTTTGTTTTGTTTCTTGGTTTTGCTCCAGGTGTTTAAGGAAATGTCAAATCACTAGCTGACCACTAAGCTAACAGAACAGAGGATTCCATGACCACACATGACAAAGAATATAGCCTTTACAAAAATAGTTTAGAAAAGACACTAAACAAACAAACAACTACAAGCCACAACAAGCAACAATAAACCCTAGGAAAAGGAGGGGAAATTGGTTTCTAGAGTTATCTCATGATAATGCTCAAAATGTCTGGCTTTAAAAAATACCTATTCACTATTAGTTATGCAAATAAATACTAAAGTGTTGCCCATTCATGGGGAAAAAAAGAAATTAAAAGAACAAAGTCAGATAGCGCGTTCAGAGAGGCTGCCACAGCAGTGACCCGAGAGGAGACCTCTAGCAACAATGGCCGTCTCGGTGCTGGCAGTGCGGGTGCAGCTTGGCATGCGGGGCGTGAAGGCTGTGCAAGCCCCAGCACACCGACAGGAGTGCGGGCTCGATTCGGGAAGCTGGCAGGGCCTTTGGAAAGAGAGCAGACGGAAGAGGATCGGTATTTCTGGGCGCAGGCTAAGGAACAACTGGCAGCCTTGAAAAAACACCATGAAGATGAGATTGGTCATCATACGAAGGAGACTGAGTGTCTGCAGAAAGAAATTGAGCGACATAAACAGAAGGTCAAAATACTAAAACAGGATGATTAAGTGCGCACAGTTCCCCATAGAATGGCACATATCATTGCCCACTTCTATGTAGACATAGTTCTGGTTTAATTAATATTTGTGTGCCGATAACAGATTCTAATAAACTGTCATCAGTGGAAAAAAAAAAAAAAAAGAACGAAGTCAGAGAACTGACACTACCTAACATCAAGACTTACTCTAAAGCTACGGTAATCAAGGCAATGTGGTTTTGGCAAAAGAATAAACAGATCAATGGACAAGAATAGAGAGCTCGAAAATAGATCCACACAAATATAGTCAACCGATCTTTGACAAAGGATTAAAGGCAATTCGATGGAGAAAGGATAGTCTTTTCAATAAACAATGCTGGAAAAACTAGACATCCACATGCAAAAAAAAAAAAAAAAATCTAGACACAGACCTTACAGTTTTCACAAAAATTAGCTCAAAATGAACCATAGACCTAAATGTAAAATGTAAAACTATAAAACTTCTAGAAGACATCATAGGAGAAAATCTGAATGACTTTGGATTTGATGATGATGTTTTAGATACCATATCAAAAACATAATCCAAGAAAGAAAACACTGTTAAGTTGTACTCCATTAAAATTACAATGTTCTTCTTTGCAAAAGATACTGCTAAGAGAGTGAAAAGACAAACCATAGACTGGGAGAAAATATTTGCAAAACACATATTTGATAAGGATTTGATTCTAAAATCAAGAACTCTTAACTATACAATACGAAAACAAACAACCTAATTTTAAAATGGGCAAAACCTCTGAACAGACACCTCACCCAAGAAGATATACAAATAGCAAATACACATATGAAAAGACACTCAACATCATATATCAGGGAATTGAAAATTAAAATAATGATGAAATACCAATACACACCTATGAAAATGGCTAAAATCCCAAAACCACATCAAATGTTGGTGAGGATGTAGAGCAACAGGAACACTCTTTCATTGTTGGTTGGAAAGAAAAATGGCATACCCACTTTGGAAAACAATCTGACGGTTTCTTACAAAGCTAAGCATGGTCTTACCATATGATCCAGCAATCACACTCCTAGGTAATTTACTTGAATGAATTGAAAACTTCTGTCTACACAAAAACCTACATGTGGATGTTTATAGAAGCTTATTGGAAGCAACAGATATCTTTCAACACATAAAAAGATAAACTGGTACATTCATACAATAAAATATTATTCAACAATAAAAAGAAATGAACTGGAGGGGCTTCAAGATAACTGACTAGAGGCACCCAGCACTTGCTTTCTCCACAAAGAAGGACCAAAACAGTGATTAGATAACCACATGTCAAATAGAGATTCTACGAGAAAACACTGGAATTCAGCAGGGAAGTAACAGAGAACCTCTGAGGCATGGAAGAAGAGGGAGCAAAGCAGCCAGCCCAGCCAGGATCAGCTTGGAGTCGGGGGGAACTCCCCATTTCAGGGAAAGGGTAAGTGAGAGATCCCCAGCAGTCCCCATTCCCACCACAGACTCCGGCAATCCTCACCACAGGAGAGCCCCTCAGCCCTTACAGGCCCTGAGAATAATATAGGGAGCTGCCTAGAGTCCATGCAGCAGCACTGTTCCAGAGAGGGAGTTCACTCTGGGTCCCACACACTCCCCCAAACCCAAGCAGCTGCAGCACAATGCCATTTTGAGAGCCCAGCCTCCATCAGACTACATCCTGCTCTGAGGCCCTGCAGCTCCTAACTCTCCACATCCAGAAGCCTCGCTGACATCCCCCTATATCCACTCAGAGGGCTGAAGCATCATGAGGCCAGCTAAACCCAGCAGTACAACCAAGTCCCCAGCACTCTAGCCCATGTGATGTCCTACACCCCTGGGAATAGGCAGTGCAGTGCACCAGGGAGGCTGCCCCTAGGACAAAGGGAGCTGAAGCATGCACTCCCCAAAGCCTAAGAGGCACATGCTCAGGGCTGCTATCACTGACAACAACCCCGTCCCCTCCATGTGGTGAGGCCACTGAGAACGTGCATGCACCTTCAGGAAGCCTGAGGACAAGTCTTCCCCACCCTCCACTGCCAGCACCTGCACACCACTCCTGCTATCGATACCCACCCATGCATGCCACCTGGGGCCCCAGGGATGGGCCCACCCAGCCTGAAACCACCACTGTTGGTGCCTGTGCATGCACTTTGAGGCCCAAGGGTTGGCTCACCACCACTGCTGCTACTGCCAATGCCATGCACATCACCCAGGGGCCCAAGGACCTGCTCAAACACCTGGCACATCACTGCCACTGAAGGCACCTAAGTAAGCCTCTTGGAGGCCCAAAGACCTCCTGCCCAGGGGCCTGAGGACCAGCATGCCCAGCCCAATGCCACCACTGTTCCTGAGTACAGGCCCCCTTGTCATCTTTATCCCCAGCAAAGCCTTGCCACAGCCTCTGCTAACAATCGCCTAAGCCACTGAGGAGTTCACAAACATCAATGATACTGATTATAGCCAAAGTAATCAGATGAAGACAACACTCCTGTGCCCACCCAGAATCAAAGCCATAGCACCCTGCCCAACTAACATTATAAATACAACTATAGGAAAACATCTTTCCATATAAAAGCCAAACCACAAAATTGGAAGAAGCAACTATTACATCAGATGCACAGATATCAACATAAGGACACAAGAAACATGAAAAAGCAAGGAAATATGACACTTCCAAAGGAATACAATAATTCTCCAGTAATAGGTCCCAATGAAATCTATGAGATACCTGAAAAAGAATTTGAAATAATGATGTTAAAGAAACTCAGATACAAGAGAAGACAGATGAATAGTACAAAGAAATCAAGAAAACAATTCACGATCTGAGAAATTCATCAAAGAGATAGATGTCATTTAAAAAAAAACAATCAGAAATTGGACTAGAAGAATTCAATGAATGAAATAAAAAATACAATCATGAACTCCAATAAGAGACGAGATTGAGCAGGAGAAAGAATTTCTGAACTTGAAGACAGGTCTTTTGAAATAACACAGTCAGACAAACAAAAAGAATAAAGAATTAAAAGGAATGAAAAGGCCGGGCGCAGTGGCTCACGCCTGTAATCCTAGCACTCTGGGAGGCCGAGGCGGGCGGATAGTTCTGAGCTCAGGAGTTCAAGACCAGCCTGAGCAAGGGCGAGACCCCGTCTCTACCAAAAATACAAAGAAATTAATTGGACAGCTAAAAATATATATAGAAAAAATTAGCCAGGCATAGTGGTGCATGCCTGTAGTCCCAGCTATTCGGGAGGCTGAGACAGTAGGATTGCTCGAGCCCAGGAGTTTGAGGTTGCTGTGAGCTAAGCTGATGCCACGGCACTCGCCCCAGGCAAGAGAGTGAGACTCTGTCTCAAAAAATAAAAAATAAAAAAATAAAAAATAAAAGGAATGAAAAAAGCCTATGTGACATATGACACACCATTAAGCAAACAGAATTCACATTTGGGAAGTTACAGGAGAAGAGATTGGAAAAGGCACAGAAAACCTATTTAATGAAATATATAGGATGTCTATCTCTTCCAATGTTTTGATACAGGAATGTTAAAAAATTCCCAAATAGATTTAGCCCTCAAATGTCCTCTCCAAAGCACATTACAGTCAAATTGTCAAAAGTCCAAGACAAAGACAGACTCCTAAAAACAGCAAGAGAAAAGCTTCAAGTCAAATGTAAGGGAATCCCCATCAGACCAACCGATTTCTCCAGCAGAAACCTTACAGGCCACAAGAGAATGGGATGACATATTCAAAGCGCTGAAAGAAAAAAACTGCTAACTAAGAATACCATATACAGCAAAGATAGCCTTAAAAAACAAAGGAGATCATGCAGTATATGGTCAGAAGCTAAAAGAAAAAAAATATTTTAAAAAATTAAGGAGAAATAAAGTCTTTCCCAGATAAGCAAAAACTGAGGGTATTCATCACCACCAGACCAGCCCTATAAGAAGTGCTTAAGGGAGCCCTACATCTGGAGGCAAAAGGATGATATCTACCATCAGGAAAACACACAAAGTATAAAATTTACTGGTAGAGCATATACAGAAATGAGAAAGAGAAAGGAATCAAATGTTACCACTACAGAAAACCATCAAACTGCAATGATAAGCAGTAAGAGGATAAAAGGAATAAAGGATACACAAAACCACCAGAAAACAATCAAATGACAGAAATAAATGTTCACCTATCAATAATAACCTTGAATGTAAACAGATTCCATAATGGAATAAAACTAGAAATCAACAGCAAGAGGAACATTGGAAACTGTACAAATACATGGAAATTAAACATCATGCTCCTGAATGACCATTAAGTCAATGAAAAACTTTTGAAAGAAATTTAAAAATTCCTTGAAAAAAATGAAAATGGAAACACAACATACCAAAACCTATGTGATACAGCAAAGGAGAGGTAAGAGGGAAGTTTATAGCAATAAACACCTTCATCAAAACAGTAAAAAGATTTCAAATGAACAACCTAACAATGCACTTCAAGAAACTAGAAAAGCAAGAACACACCAAATCCAAACTAGTAGAAGATCAAAGCAGAACTAAACAAAATAGAGACTAAAAAAATACAAAGAATTAATGAAACAAAAATTGGTTTTTTTCAAAAAGTTAAAATTGATAAACCTTTAGCTAGAATAACCAAGAAAAAAAATAAACTACCCAATAAATAAAATCATAAATGAAAGAGAAGACATTACAAATGATACCACAGAAATACAAAGGATAATTAGACACAATTAAGGACAACTGTATGCTAATAAAGGAAAACCTAGAGGTAATAGATAAATTCCTTGACACTTACAAACTACCAAGATTGAAGCAGGAAGAAGTAGAAACCCTGAACAAACTGATAACAAGTAATGAGATTGAATCAGTAATAAAAAGTCTGCCAACAAAAGCTAAAGACTGGATGGCTGCTTTCTATTAAACTTTTAAAAAGGAACTAATACCAATTTTTCTAAAACTATTCCAAAAAATTGAAGACAAAGGAATTCTAATTCATTCTACAAAGCCAACATTACCAGACAAAAACATATGCTCAGAAGAAGAAAACCATCAGCCAATATCCCTTATAAACATAGATGCAAAAATCCTCAAAATACTAGCAAACTGAATCCAATAGCACATCAAAGAGGTAACACACCATGATCAAGTGGGATTTATTACAAGGATGCAAGGATGGTTCAACATACACAAATCAATAAATCTGATCCATCACATCAACAGAATGAAGGACAAAAACCACATGGTCATCTCAATAGACATGGAAAAAGCATTTGATAAAATTCAACATCTCTTCATGATAAAAACTCACAACAAATTAGGTATAGAAGTACCATACCTCAACACAATAAAGGCCATATATGACAAACTCACAGCTCACATCATACTGAACTGGCAAAATATACCCATGTGACTGTCATTAGTACACCTAAATGTTTATGTTTGCAAAACTATGTGTTATTATTGTCTATTTTATTGTGTAATGTGGTCTATGAAGGGTTCTGTTGTACTTTTCGTTTCTCAAAATCTAAATAAATGTCTTTTAAAGAATCTTTAAAATTTGTTTTCAGAATAATATTTTTGGGATTTTGATCTTCCAGGATTTCCACATTCAGAATTATGGCATTTGGGATTGTGTCTTTTGGGATTATGGCCAAAATCCTACTTTCAGACCCTCAGCTCATTTTGTCCAAGGCAGCATGAGAAGAAGAGTGCAGGCAGGAAGGTGGCTGACGTGACACTGAGGCCCAGCCAGGAGGCAGATGCAGCTGCAGCTTGCTGGCTAAAGCCCTGCGGAAGATGACATGCACGAATCCTTTCATGAGGGCACATGAGGACTGCAACGAGTCCGAGTTCACGCCACAAGGAAGAACTACCTACCTTGTTTCCCTCCATGAATTGGGCCTGACCAAAACTAGCTATAGGTGGCCAGGCAGAAATGATAACCCCATTCATGGAGCCACTGGAAGAGATCCAATTAATGCAGATCAAACCCGGCGTTTACCACTGGCTGAGGGATGGTGGCAGGCACGTGAACCCAGACCCCATGTTCATGACTGGGAAAAGGGGGTGGGACTACAATTGTGTAAAAGGGAAACAAGGAGCTAGTCCCAGAAACCCAGACAGACACTCAGGAGTCTACTTTAGTCAGGCTCTGATCTGCACAGAAAAGCATCTGTGAGCCCTCACAGGGGATAGAAGCCAGCACACCTCCGTGTCCCAGCCCGCATGGCCAGACTTGGCTTCATGGCTGTCTAAATCCCACACTGGCATTCGGACTGTTCACCCTCATGACCTCATCACCTTCCAAAGGCCCCATCTCCAAATATCATCCCATTGGTGATCAGGTTTCAGCATATGCATTTCGGGGGGACACAAACATTCAGACCACAGCAAAGATATATATACTCCATCGTATTTAATCTCAGAAAATTTCTTTAGTCATGGAATCTCATTTTTTGACACAATTTCCATGAAAATGGATAAGCATTTTTCCAACCTACATTGGACCAGAAGCAACAAATTCAGGGAGACATGATTCAGCATTTGATAATCTGAAAACCTCAAGTTCCAACAACTGGCATAGTGACAAAATGGGAGAAGATCTTGAGGCTGGGCACAGTGCCTCGCACCTGTGATCTTAGTACTTTGGGAAGCCAAGGTGGGATGACTGCTTGAAGCTGGGAGTTTGAGACCAGTGTAAACAAGAGCAAGACCCCATCCCTACAAAAAATTGGAAAAAAAAAATTAGCTGGGTGTGGTGGTATGTGCCTACTTGGGAGGCTGAGGCACAAGGATTGCTTGAGCCCAGGAGTTTGAGGTTGCAATGAGCTATGATGATGCCACTGCACTCCAGCCTGGGCAACAGAGTAAGACCCTGTCTCAAAAAAAGGTATATTGACAAACTCAGAAGGTTTGTCAGGCTAAAGTTGCTATATGTAAGAGATAACTGCTTTCTCAGGGCACAGAAGACCTCACTGCATTAAAACAGATTATAGATATTGATGTTCATGACAATGTTCAGTGAACAAGAAAAGATTACCTGGCTGAGGCATGGAGTCAGGTATGTAAACCAATGTTTGTGACTGGACTGTTAGGGAAATTTCCATGCATACTAGGGAAATTTCCATGCTGATTCTGCTTAAAACCACAAAGTAACTAAAGTAGACGCTGACACCTGTCAGCCTTGTAAGCTAAAACCGCAAAACAGTTAAGTGAAGCTATAAGCCTGTCATAACTATGTTGTGTGTTATAAACCTATCATAACTATACTGTTTGTTATAAGCCTATCATAATTATACTGCTTATAAGGATTATTGTTTATTGGATAACTTTTAAATCTTTTTGCTAATTAATCATTTATACTTATGTATAATTTATTAAGTATAACCCCCCCAAAAAAGTATAAAACCTGACAAAAACCCGGAAGAGGTACTCAGATTTTGGGAGGCTTGACCCCATCTGGGCCGCCGGCAATAAAACTTTCTGACCCTCCGACTCTCTGCGTGCCACTCGGTTATTCCCCTGGGACCGGTCACTGACACTTGCCGTAACAGGACAAAGGGTTGGAATTTCCAGGCTGGCTCAGACCCCTTCCAGAGGGTTCTGTTTTGTAGAGAAAAGCATCTACGCGCTCTTGGGGGACAAAACCAGGCAACAACGTTTCTAAAGTAGGGCCTTGAGTTGCAGGAATAAGGGACAGCAGATTCTCACTGCTCACTGTTATTCAGTTTTATTTACAAAAGGACCCACTTTTCATCACCAGAGGATATACTGGAAATACTAAAACAGTCAAAAGATGAGGAGGATTTCAACCAAACATTTTTTGGAAGAGTGAAAACTTTCCAAGTTGGAGAACGTTTATTACAAAATGGAATATGGTTAAAAGCTTCCCCTATATAACCTCTCCCCATTGCCCATCAAAACACCCATGAAGACACACACATTTGAAAATCCACCTTGCCACCAAAAGCAAAGAAGGATAGAAACCTGATGGCGGGATCCAGGGGCCTCTTCACACAGGAAGAAGTAACTGGAGTTGTATTAAGGAAAACCTGGGATACCCAAGCTTTGTCTCAGGAAGATAGACTCCTTGATGAAAGGCAGGAAGAAACGTCGTCCCTCTCTCTGTCTGTGTCTGAGTCATGCACCAAGGCTGTGTACCAACCAGTACTGCATGACTAATTAGGCAGCATTCCTTTTCCCTCAGTGGTGCTGATCTGAGTGGGTCAGCATGCTGCGTTTTCCTTCTGCGGACGGCCACGCTCCCAGCCCCTCAATGTCTACGCTGAGTCAGTGATGGGCTCTAGCAGGTAAGAACTGAATGAGAGGCAGGGAAGGAGGGGCACACTGGACTCTGAGAGTGTGAACCATACAATAATACTTGTACCTAGGGGAGGTGAAAGGAACACTGGTAGCTGTATTCACCAGGAGCTGCAGTTTGTATGTATAATACTCCATTAGGCTGCAGTACCAGAGAAGGGGACAACAGGGATAGGAGAAGCTACTACTTCATACTGGTTGTACAATCAAACTAGTAGCTCAAAATGAAGCCATAATATATAAGAACACTTTTGCAGCAAATAACACTGCATCGAAATTCACAAAGTAAAACATGTTAAAAACACAAGGAGATGTTGATTGTGAAAGTATTTAGCATATTTCTATTGGTCAAATAAAATATTTAACAGAAACTTGTAAATTTGTACTCTACCAAAAGAAAATACTGTATATATAAGTTCTGAGGGTTCATAGAAGCATTTACTAAAATTGATTGTTTATTAGGTCAAATATATTTTTAAATAAATATCCTCAAACAGAAATTATAAAAGGCATATTTCTGACCACAAGAGAAACTTTTTAAACCACTTTTTTAAATGTTCTAAATAAATTCTCGATCAAGAAAATCACATTTTCAAATACAAACATTAAAAATTATGAAAGTCAGGAGGGTGGTTTGCACATGCTCCAGCCTCTTCTTCTTGCCCTAAATCCCTGCAATGACCAAAAATTTTTAAAACATTTTTAAAATTAATTAATTTAAATTTATATTTAAATCATATATATATATTATATAAATAAAATCTTCATCATGCCTTAAAAAGCAAGAGGACCTTAGGGAACTTAAACCAGGAAAAGTCTATGAAATTCAGAAAGAGATTGGACTATGATAGGTAGAATACTAGCCTTCCAAAGATGTCCACTTTCTAATCCCTAGACCTTGTGAATATGCTGTGTTCCATGGAAAAGCAGAGCTGATGTTGCAGATGAAATTGGGGTTGCTAACCAGGTGATCTTAAAATGGGAAAATTATTCTGGATTATTTGGGTGGGCCCAATGTAATCACAAGCATCCTTACAAGGGGAAGAGGAAGGCAGAAAAGGAGGTCAGAGTAATATGATATGAGAGGACTTGAGCCACAATTGCTGGCTTTGAAGATCAAGGAAGGGGCCATGAGCCAAGGAATATGGGCAGCTTCTAGAAGCTTAAAAAAGGCAAGTAAATGGATTTTCCCCTAGAGACGCCACAAAGAATGCAGCCTTGACAACTCCTTCCTTGCCTAACAAGAGCTGTCAGTCTTCTACCCTATGGAACTATAAGATAGTAAGTGTATATTATTTTAAGCCACAAAGTTTGTGATAATTTGTTATAGCAGCAGTAGAAAATTAGTACATACTGGTTTGATCCACCGTCCTAACAAACAGGCTGTAAAAACAGATCAATAAACACTTTCACAAGGAGCCCTAAACACAATTTGGGTTGCACAATCGAGAAGCATGACAATGCAGAAAGCAAACACTGTGATAGAAAGGGACAAAACTCAAGATTTGATAGAAGTTAACGCCCAAAAAAACAGAAATAAAAGAGCAGAATAGGCATTTCTAACAAATAGATACCTGCAAAAAAGAGGCAAGATTCTAAAAAAAGAATGGAGTAGAAATCATGAAAATTAAAAACTTAATAATTGAAATGGAAAGCTCGTTGGATGAGTTTAATTGCAAAATGACACCACTGATTAGAAAACTAGTGACGATCAGGAAGAGGAATTTTCTCAAAACTCACTTTGGCACAGGAGGCCAAAGAGATGGAATATACAAAAGAAATGCTAAGAGACGTGGAAGACAGACCCATATCTAAATTCCCAGAGGATAGAGTCTCTCCTCTGAAAAGAAATTGACTCCAAAAAAATGGGATGCAAGAAGGAATACTTAGCAAAGTAGTAAAATTTTACTGTTAAGTGCCAGTAAGTATTGATGACAACAATTTTAATAAAAATCTGGAGCTAAAACTGCCAATGATAACGAGGGAATTGGCAGATGGTGGGGGGAGAAAGAGAGAATGCTCTAAAAGCATGTTAAGATCCTTGTTTGATTGAGAGGAAGCTGTAGATACCAATTAACTCAATATGTTAGGAAACATAAGTTTGAGTACGCATGTCATACAATTAAGAGTAATTATTAGAAAATACAAATAAAAGGGATAAATTTCAGTCATTTGTTAGGAAGGGGTAGAAGCTCAGAATGAAGAAACCCCAATTAATCTAGCTGTGTCCTGAAGGAATAACCCATTGAGTAATTAGGGTGTTTCTGGGATTGTAAAAATGATCTGTTATTAGCAAATCTATGACTACAATTCACATGAGTAGGTCAAAGGAGAAAGACAGATGAGCAACTCCATAAATGTCAAAAATCTACTTGACAAAATTCAGCACTCATCTCTGTTTAAAAATACAACTTTAAACTAGACATTTAAAAGATACTTGATAAAGAATATCTCAAATATTTAACTTCAACCAATATCCCACCCTGAGGCCTTCCTGTTAAAGTCAGTGTCAAGAGGGCACACAATTAACACTGTTCTTACTAGAAGTTCTAGCCACTATAATAAGGGGGAAAAATGATAGGAAGAAATATTGGGATGGAGATATAAAATTTTCATTATTTTTAGATCATAAGGTTGTCAACGACGAAAATCCATGAGAAGCAATTGAAACACTGTTAGCACCAGTAAAAGAGTACAATAAAGTGGCCAGCACAAGATAAATTATTTTTGAAAAAGAAAGCTAATTGTCCTAAAATAGTAGGTCATCAAATAAATTATAGTATCTCCATATAATTATTACTAAGTGGCTTTTAAAAGTAATAAAATAAAAATCTAATTCCATGAGAAAAATCTCTATCTCTATGTAGGTGACAAAAAACAGTTTATAAAAAACTACCTAAGTAAATATGTACACACATGTGGACAAATTAGTAAGATACATACCAAGATGTTAACAGTGATTATCTGTGCATGATAAGATTATAAGGGAGTTTTGTTTTCCTCTTAGTTTTTACCTGTATTTCTCAAATTTTCAACATTAAAAATTAAGTACAGCATATTATTTGCTCAGCTAATTTACAAAAAAGAATAGCCAATAATATGTATAATGTCCAATCTCACAAAAAATAAAAACAGATGGTAAAACTAAATAGCATATAACATCTAGATGATATTTAGCAACAAAGGGGGGAATTCTAAGATGGACCAGTTATTAGATATTATTAAATTTTAATTTTTGATAATGCTATTTGACTATTTAGGAAAATGAACTTTTTTTAGACATACAAAATAAAGCATTTAGGAATATGTTTTCAGAATATTTATAATTTTTACTTTAAGATATTTAAGTATAAAAAGATAAAGTGAATCAAATGAGAATTTTTGTTCCTTAAAATATTTTTTTTAAAGGTATGATTTTTTTTACATACCAAATTTGGAAAATTCAAAAATATAATGCCCAGTGTTGGTAGGAGAGAATTAAAACAAGAACTCTCATTTACTATTTAGGCAGGAATGAAAAATTAGTACAACCTTCTAAAGGGCAATTTGGTAGTTTATATAAATTTCTTGAAAATATGCCTTCTCTTACTTTAGCAATTTCACTTCTAGGAATTTTCTAAAGAAATAATCAGAGATATACACAAAAATATAATATGATTATGAGGATACTCATGACAGAAAAATTGAAAAAATCAGAATGTCTTATGTAGAAAACTATTAAATCAGTTATGGCACACCCATAACATGGAATAGCACATGGCCTCAAATACTGCATGTCGGAAAAACAACTACAATATAATGCTGAGTGAATAAAAGAATACAAAGTTGCATATGTAGTAGGACTCTAATTTCATAGAATATGATTAAAACCTGACATATACACAAAGCCTAGAGGACAAAAGGATGTGAAAAACTATACCAAATGCTGATAGTGGTTATCTCTGAATCTCTGAATTATAGATGAATTTAATTTTTTTCTTACACTTTTAAATATTTCTAAAATTTCTAATTTTCGACATCTTTTATGATCTGAAAAAAGTTATCTTAAGACAATTCAAGAGTTGTCTTTAAATACAGCGAATGTAAAAATATTTTATGTTTAAAGAAATATGCTTGTATTATTTGGAATATTCAAATATAAAGACAGAGAACTTCTACACGATGGTAAGTAACTGACTCTCACGGATGGGGACCCACCTTACAGTGCCCCCTGCCCCCTGGCACCGCATTGTGTCTGTGTTCAGGCGACTGAAATTCAGCCACCATGTGAAAAGTTGATCAGCTTCCTTATAACACCCTGCCACAAAAACACAAATGTTAATGAACAAGCCAGTAACTTTCATATTTAGAGGGAAACAAAGGAGGGGGAAAAGAGGAAGGTAAAAGTGAAAGATTAGAGAGTTCACAGTTTTTTAAAGGAAGTAAAAAGATAGCAGGAAAAAGCTGTCGTTTTTTAGGCATCAAATGAAAAGGGTGAGAATAGAAGATGAAATAAGCTCTATTTCAGAACAAAAATGAGGGATGAGATCTATAAAAATTATAACTACAGGAAGGGAGAGATCAGAAAAAAACATTAAGTGAGGTAAGTGGAGGAGCTTCCATAATCAAGTCAACAAATTTGCAAGAGAAACAGTGTTCGTTTGTCAAACTAAGGGGAGAGACCTGGAGGAAGGCAAGTGCCAGGCACCGGTGCAGCAGTCAACATCACAAAGAGTGTGGTCCCTGCCACTTCCTTCATTTAATAAATGTTTATTCGGAGTCCTCTTTGTGCCAGCGGCCGGGCTCGGCACTAGGTGCTGGGGATATAAATATGAATAGAACTGACATAATTCCTGCTTTCAAAAAGCTTATGAATTCGTAACAGATATAGACCAATAACCTATTACAGTACCAAGTGACGGGGAGATGAAACGCACATGGCAGCTATAAAAATGCATAACATAAAGGTGCTGATCAGTGGCATAAATTACTGTTAAATGTTACTAAAAACAAGAAACTAGGAAAAGGTGAAAAGAGAAAATGTAGTAGATCAAAGCAAAAGAAATAAATGAGTTTTTTCCTCAACTATCACTGCAAGTGCTAGTTGTTTTCTGTCTTTTCAAGATAGCCATAAAGATATGCTACTTTTTATCTGTCTTGTGCAAGTCAAGGGACATCTGCAGCATTTAAAAAAAAACACTTCAAATCATTCTGCAAAAACTTCAAGGAAATGTTACCTATTTCCTATATAATAATTAGCATTTTCTTGCTTATTTGAAACACTCGCGCCACGATTTGAAAAGCTACAACAGCATTTTTACTTACCAAGATTTCATTTTCAGAAGAAGAGAAAACAACCTGTAGATGCAGGAAATACGTCTGCGAAGGCCTGACAAGTACAAGTCCTCAAGTGCGGCGGAATCTTAGGAACAGTGTGGTGCCATCTGTCGGCCCCGACGGGAACTATTCCTCACAATAAATTTCACTTTCAAAGGACAGGAGCAAAGTATGTGGGTTGGCAGCTTTTTCTGGGCTACAGACTAAACCAGTAATCAAATTTTTAAATTCATATGAGCAGGCAGCTTATGAAAATTTCAGTATAAAAAATAGTTTTCTGAAATAATATTTCTCCGCAGGAGTTTGCAGCCTGAATATTAAATTGTCACCAGAGTGGAAAGTTACTAAACTTAGTCTGTTTTCTATCATCACCATATTTAACATTTCCAAAATAATTGCTATTACCATTATCAAGCAGTTTTTGGGCATTATTTTAGCTAGATGAGATACTTTAAAATAAAATAAGCTTAGGTCCACAATTTTTTTTTAAATCAACTTTCAAGGAAAGTTTAGAGGTTGACATATATTTAGCCATACCTAAGAGGAATTGTATCTTGTTTCCTTACATTATGATCACTATTTGGTTTTATTAGCTGTTTTCATTTTTAATTCTAGAGTAATAAATAACATTGAGATCCTACAGGACTAATTTAAAAATGAATCTTCTAAAGACCATTTAGAATTGTTTTATTTTATTATTATTTTTTTTGAGACAGAATCTCACTCTGCTGCCCTGAATAGAATAATTTTAGAATAATATCAACAAGGGTTGATACAAAAAGAAGGTGTCTGGTTAACCAAAGACTTCAGGTAGCGAGAATATTCTATTCCCCAGACTTCTCTCTTAACTGAGGTTCCGTGAAGAACTGAACACATGAGTTAAATAATCATTCAATAATTAATCCCACTGCCTGGAATTGTCTCATCTTTACAGAAAACAAGTTAAGACCCTATAATTTGGCCAATGACAAAGGTGGACATCTGGGTAAGAATCACTTCTGCTTTTGGCAGGAAGAGAAAGGCCAGCTTCTTAAGATTCATCCTTACTCATCAAACATAACAGGAAGCGTTCTCAGGCCTGGGGGGGCTCTGTGAGGAGTGGATGGATCTCTGCTCCACCAGCAAAAGGAGACAGACAGCTCGCATGCAACAGCTGTCTGTGGCACTAGGACACCAGATTTGTGAAACAGGCAGAGGAGAAAGGGACCAGCTGTGGCTCTGATGGAATTTTAAGCAACATTGGACTAAAGTCTTAAGAAAATATACACACATCACTGCAGATATGGCCACACTGCACACGTCTCATCGGGGTATTGCTCACCAACACTGGTGTTTGGAACAAGGAGACTATTCTTGTGAAGGCTGTCATAACTCTGAGAAGTGTTTTCAAGGGGATGACAAAAACCACAAATATCAAGTAATAGGGAAGCCAGCCCGGTCATGGAACAAACAAAGAAACAGACAGTGCTGGGTTCAACTCCCCCCTCAGCCACTGACAAACTGTACGGCTTGGGGCAAGTTCCTTACAGTCATTGAGACTTCACTTATTCCTCCACGAAATGGAAGTACTTATGGTTTTTTAGGGAAGATAATGAATTTAAAGTAGCTCGAACAGTGATTGACACAGTAGAGAAGTCATAATAGCAAGGAGTTTAGAATTCTATGCAAGTCACGTGTTTTTATATGCCGAAGTGGAAAGCTGTCAGGTTACACTGTGAAGAAAAGCCAGGTGCAGAGCAGTGTGGAGGGTATGACATCATTTGTATAAAATCTGGCTGCCACACGATCCTGCAGGTTATCTTCTTGCCAGGCACTATTATGAGTACTTTACAAGCATTAATTCACTTGACTCCCACAAAGGTGCTGTAAGAGAAGTATTGTCACTTAACAGCAGAGCAAGAGCAGTTAGGAAATGGTGTGAGGTTTGCACTGCTAGTCAGTGGTGGGGCTGGGGTTCGAGCCCGGCAGTGTGGGGCCCCAGTGTCTATGTGATTCAGCATTACTCCATGCTGCCTTAGAAGACACCCTGTGTTCTCGTAAGAGAGACACAGAGAGAAGCAGAGCCTTTGCAAACAGAGGCAGAGATTGGAGTGCTGCAGCCACAAGCCAAGGAATGCCTGGAGCCACCAGAGGCTGGAGAGGGCATCACCCTGCCAACACCTCAATTTGGGACTTCTGGCCTCCAGAACTGGGGGGGAATAAATTTCGGCTGTTTCAAGCCACACAATTTGTGGTCATTTGTTATGGCAGCCACAGGAAACCAATGAGAGGGTATACCTATGTGTGTTCATATAGGAATAAAAATATTTTTTTCTCAAAGGATATGTAAGAAACTGTTACCTTTGAGCAGGAAAACTGAGAGAGAGAGAGAAAAGGAGAGAGAAAGATTTTTATTCTCCATATTATGCCTTTTTGTCCTGTTTGAATTTTTTACTCTATATATTTTTACTTTAATTTTTTAAAAATAGTGTCACAGTGGGATAAGTAAAATAACATAGTCTAAAGCCAGCAAATATAGTGTCCCTATGCAGAGGCAAAACATTATTTTAATGATTTTTACTTTTTAAAAAACTGCCCTTCATCTTTCTCCAGATGAATAAATAAATATTAGTCTACCAACAGCTTTGAAATGAGTTACATGACAATTATAATATCACTATCATAAAATACACAAACCATAGGAAAAAGATTGATAATGTATATATTGAATAGCGATACTAAAACTTAAAGTTTCTGCTGAATTTTAAAAAAGACAGGCTATGGCTGAAAGAAAATATTAATAACACATGTAATCACAAAAGGGTTCATATCCAAAATACATAAAGATTCCTTACAAATCAATACAAAAATGACTACCAAACCCAATGGGGAAGATGAGCAAAGGATATAAACAGCTGGATAACAGAAAAGGAAATAGAAATAGCTCAAACATATGAAAAGGCATGCATCCTCACTAGGACATAGGAAAAGACAATTCAGATAACCAGGAGACACCACTGTACACCCCTGAGGGGCCAGGCATAAGTATTATTTTGACAGCGCAAGAGGTGACCGCATTCCAGCCCCTGGAGGATCAGGGCACTGAGACCTACACGTTAGCCTGAGCACAGCGCCCTCTGGTGGTCAGTATATTCCCCACCGTCCCCCTCACACCTCAGGCAGGGCCTGCAGGGATGCAGGTGTTCTTGATTCTCACTGCCACTTCCAGATCACTGTTCCTCCATCCACCCCCAGAAACCTACTCCTTCCGATTGCAATCATCTACTGAGCTCCACCATTTCATCAAGTATTCTAGCACCACTCGTTAAATCCAATACAATCCCTTTCATAATTCTAGTGATTTCAATAGCCATGTAGAGATTTTTCTATTCCTCTGGCCTCTCAATTCTTTGATATTCTGTCATCTAACGATCTTGTCCTGCATCCCACCTCAGTCGCACATTCCCTTATTATATCCTAGATGTTATTATCATTGCCTGCACCGCTTCCGTAATCTCTACTGCCAGCATTCCACTTTCCAGCTCCCATCTCCAACTCTTTCCCTCTGATGTCAACAATTCCCCAACCCTACTGCACCAGACTGAAAGAGCATGATCTTTCTTTTTAATCATTCTTCCGCATTCACCCTCAGCTATCTTACTCCTCCCTACTTAACCCAGGTTGAATCCAAGTCTCCACTGGACTACGCTGAACTCAAGTGGCTAAACAGACCTGGAGAAACACACACCCAGGCTGACTATCTCACTTGAAGTTTATGCCTGGGTCCCAAACTCAAGAGGAAGAAGAGGGAGCAGCAGTCCTACTGCCCTCCCTACCACCCCTCCCCAGCCCCTTCACTCTCCTACTCTTCTATCTCCCACCTTCTCCTTTCTCCCCAAAGCTCCCTCCCTTTTTCATTCTTGGCTGATGATGCTTCATTTTCACAAGGGAAAAAAATGCTACCAGAGAGCATTTCCACAACCTTCCCCAAAACTACCAGCCTGCCTGCACTTTCCCTGCCCTTCTGAATAAACTCTCTCTGTCAGAGCCAGTCCCTCCCCATTAAGCACTGGATCCTGTCCTGCTCATCTACTCAAGGAAATCACTCTTGCAGTTATCCTCTCTCTACTGCATCAACATTGTTCTGCTCTCATGTATTATTCCAATAATCATATAATGCTACATCTTCCATCTTTACAGAAATCCCTCCCTTCTGACCCACAGCCTCCTCTTCCTTGTTCCTCTACATACCAGAACTCCTTGAAAAAGTTGTTTCATTCACTGTCTCTAATTATCCTCCTCTCATTCTCTCACATCTACTCCAGTCAGGATTCCTTCCCCACCACTCAAGAGAAAGAGCTCTTTTCAAGGTCACCAATGATCACCACATTGCCAAATCCAATGGTCAATTCTCAGTTTTCATCTAATGTAAACTATAAGCAGCATTGAACAGAATTGAAAGATCTTGAAAAGTTTTCTTACTTGGCTTCTTGGACTCCGTATTTCCCCTCCCCACTCTGCCTGCCTCAAATTTCCTGCTAACTCATTGGCATTCCTTCCCAGTCTCCTTCTGGGTCCTCTTTATCTCTCTGACATGAAACACCCAAGACTCAGTCTTAGATCCCTTCTCTTCTTTAACTCCATGCGCTCTCACTCATCCTGGTCCATGGCTTCAAAACCATCTGTCTGGCCAGGCACGGTGGCTCACGCCTGCAAGTAATCCTAGCACTCTGGGAGGCCGAGGCGGGCGGATTGTTTGACCTCAGGAGTTCAAGACCAGCCTGAGCAAAAGCGAGACCCCGTCTCTACTAAAAATAGAAAGAAATTGATCGGACAACTAAAAATATATAGAAAAAATTAGCCGGGCATGGTGGCGCATGCCTGTAGTCCCAGCTATTCGGGAGGCTGAGGCAGTAGGATTGCTTGAGCCCAGGAGTTTGAGATTGCTGTGAGCTAGGCTAACGCCATGGCACTCTAGCCCAGGCAACACAGGGAGACTCTGTCTCAAAAAAAACAAAAAACAAAAAACAAAAAAAAACCATCTGTCTGCCAATGGCTCCCCAGTTACTATCTCCAGCCTAGACTTCCCTGAACTCTCACATTCAACTGCCCACTAAACACTTGCTAAATCATTCTTATTGAAAACTAAACACTTGAATCCTCACTACTTCAAACCCCAAACCTGCTCCTTTTGCATCCTTTCCCATTACAGTAAACGATATTTCTACTTTTCCAATAGCTCAGGCTAAAATCCCTGGAGTAATTGGTAACTCCTTTCTTTTTTGTTCAAACTCTACATCCAATCCATTGGCAAATTTTGTTGGGTTTTTCTTTGAAATACGTCCGTAGGCAAAGCACCTCTTGTGCCCTCTGCCACTCCCACAGCAATCAAAGGCATCACTGTCTCTCACGTGAATAATTGGTATCCCCTCCTCCACTCTTCCCTCCACCCACCCTCCCCACTCCATCCCAATCTGACTAGAATCAGATGCCAGAATCATGCTCAGGCACTCCTACTCAAAAGCTGTAAGGATTCCTGTCTCACTCAAAGTATAAAGCTAAATCTCTATGTGGATTGCAAGGCACTGCCTGGTCTGCCCCCTCCACTCCACCGGACTCCACTACCTCTCTGGCCTCACCTCCTTCCACTCACTGCTCCAGCCCCATTGACTTTACCTTTCCGTGAGTTCACCCACCATATAGTGCTGCAATTTCCCCATCTTTACAAAGGGATTCCCTCCCTTTGAATCCACAACTGCTCTTGCAGTTCCCTTTCCCTGAGATTGTCCTCAGATATCACCATGGTTCACCCCCTTACTTCCTTAAAGTCTACACTGAAATGTCACGTTATCAGCAAGGCGCTCCCTGCCCCTAGTTGCTCACAACGATCATTCCCTGGCCCTGTAGATTCCACAGCCTGCTTTATTCCACCACCTAATGTATGACCTAGTTAGGGTCTATTTCCTTTTCTGTAGAATGTAAGTTCTTGAAGGCAGGATTTTGTGTTGCTCCTTATTGTGTTCCTGGCACCTAAAGCAATACTTGGTACATAGTCCATACTTTTTGAAAAGTTGTGTTCAATAAATGGTTGAACCATACTGAAAGGCAATGTGGCAATGTCTAGAAAAAGTGACCCAGCTATTCCATTTCTAGCCTAGGATTCAAGAAAATATATACAAAGGTGGCCATTGCAGCACTGAGTGAAATATGAAACCAGAAAACGTCCTTCAGTTGGGAAATGGATAAATTGTGGCATGTTCATACACTGGAATCCTATGAAGACTGAAATGAATGTAATAAAACTAGAGCTACATGTCTGAACGATTCTCAGAAATATAATGTTGAGTAAACAAGCATACAGGATATTATTTATAAAAGTTTAAAACACTAAAGAACAATTCTCTATACTTGTACAGGTGATGAGAATATACACAGTAAACATACAGAAATATAGGTGGGAGGCATATACAACCACCTCAGAACAATGGTTACCTGCAGGGAAGGGGGAAAATGGAAGGAACAGGGTTTCAGACATATCTGTAACAGTTTTTTTCTTTCAAAAGAAGGTTCTCTAACCTGTCATGAGATTAAAGAAAAAATGAAGAAACAAAAGAAATAAAAAGGTTCTAAAAGAAATATGGCAAAAAAATGTGTTAAATCTGAGTATCATCATACTATTCTCTGCATTTTTTATACAAGTAAGTATTTGTCATATTATTCTCTACTTTTTAAATACGTTTTAAGTATTCCAGAATTTTTTAATGAATTTTTAAAATTTTAGTTGCAGAAAACCAAAATGTCTGAAATAAATAAAACCTAGTAGGCTTGGAGGCAGCTACATTTGAGTAAAAGGGCATAATGCACGGTCAGCAAAAAGGAAAAAAACTTTGTTGCTAGGATTGTTTGGCTGATGTCCTTCACTGGATAGGTATGATTTGTATCAAAGGAGAAAACAAACCAGCCCTTTAACAAGGCACTGTCTGCTTGGACTGTTGTCGCTCAGCAGGGCAGGGAAGGCAGGTGCAGCAAAGGTGCTCGCAATGGTCTCTAGGCAGGCACAGAGGTCACAGGCATGCATGTTTGTCTCTGTGGCACACCCAACACACCTGCTATACCGGAGCCCAATTTGGTAATGCTCACAGTGCCAGAGCTGGAAGCGATGGTGCAGACCAATGCTCCCTATTTTAGAGGCAAAAAAACCTGAGGTACAGAAGCCAAGTGTTAGTTACGATTCAAAGTTCTGGCTCAATTCAAAAAGGTTGATCTCAGTTTAAAGCAATTTCCACCCCCCCCCCCAACACACACACACATTAAGATAACTTTCCAGTTTTCTATGAGTATAAAAATAACAAATATAATTTTTCATTTAATATGGAAAATTTAAGGAAGAAACTGGAATATAAGGAATAACTTGATTGTCCATCGATAGGGGAAGAATTGAAAAAATTATAATACATATTACAAAATATAATGTAAGTCTTACAAGAACGATGGGTTGATACATACTGACCAAGATGATTATAATATATAAGTAGGAAAAAATTCATAAAATATGTCAACATCTTTTCATTTTTATAAAAAGCAAACAAAAAACTATGTGCATATGTTTATAAAAGCTTAGAAAAACTACAGTGGGATCCACACGCTATTAAAAATGGTAGTGATAACTGCTGGTGAGAGAGGCTGTAACTGTTTTTTCTTTAATTTTGAATTTATAATTTTTTCTAAAGAAGAGGGTGTGGAGTGGGAGAAAGAGGAGATAATTTGCCTTAAACACATCACTCAGAAAGAATCACTGGTTTTAAATGATATTTTCCCCGACTTTTATATAAAATGTATACACATATGTATTTATGAAACTAGTTCATACCACACATACTAAGCTACCCCCACCCCAGAATTAATATTTAGCCTTATTTGAGGAAGGCCTTAATATATGGCCTTTCTTCCATGTCAACAAATTCTAATTTTGAATGGCTACAACATATCTTTTTGAGTTACTACAGCTTCCCTCACCAATCCCTCGTTGTGCGACATTAGTTTCCGATTTTCCCTGGCACTAACAACTCCAATAAACATCCCTTTACATACATATTTGTACATTTCACTATTTACTTAGGACAAATTCGCAGATGAGGAATTCCAGTTCCAAACCTAATGCATTTGAGTTTTGATCCACATTTCCAAAGTGGCCTTCTGGAAAGTGTTTCTTTTGTCGTTAGGGTTTTGTTGGTTGGTTGGTTTTTTAAAACCACACTGCGCTCCCACCGGCCGCGGAAGGGAATGCAGCTTAACGCAGAATTAAAAGATCACAAACTCTCCCGCTGAACTTGAGCAACCCCTTCCCGAGGAAACCGTGGGGCTCCCGGGCGCTTTCAAAGGAAGGAAAGGGATCCAGCGAACCCCGAGACCCACCCCGGGCTGGGGTGGGCGCCCCCTCCGCTCCCCGGGCGCAGAGCTGGGACCCGCAGCGTTTCCAGGGCAGCGGGGGAGCGCAGCCCGGCCCTCCCGCTGGGGTGTCCGAGCGCCCCCGAGCGCCCAGGGGGCGGGGCCAGGCGCGGGCGGGGCCCCTCTCCGCCCGGCGGGGGCGGGGCGCTCCCCCGCCCCGCGGGCCACTCCAGCCCGCCCTCCGGCCGCGTCCCCGCCGGCCCTGCCGACGTGGCGGGGCGGGACCCGCCGGGCGCTCCCGCGCGCACTCGGCCGCCGGAGCGGTAAGAGCCCGGGCACCCTCTCCCCATCCCCTTCCCGCGGCGGGCGGGCGGAGAAGCGCGGGGCGGCGCGGCGGGCGGGGTGGGAGACCTTACTGCGCGCCTGGTCCGGGAGCCGGTCCTGCCCTCTGTGGTAATGAGAAGCCTTCGGCAGGGACGGGGCGCCGGGCGCGCCCCGAGTGAAAGCGGCTTGGGGGCGAAGGTCCGCGGAGGCGCGGGCGGCGCGGCCGAGGGCCCTGCGTGGGTGCGGGCGTGTGAGTGTGTGTGTGTGAGTGTGTGTCGCTCCGGGTCCACGCTCATGCACACACCCACACGCCCGCACGCCGGGTCTGCCCCCTCGGCCGGCGTGGACCTCCGCGGAGCCTGCCTCGAACTCCCAAGTATCCCGTCCTGGCACCAAGAAGTCTGAAAAAGTCCCCCAGTGACCGCGTCCGGGTCAGAGGCAGGCGGCAGGGTCCCTCAGCCGAGGCGGGGCGCGGAGGTAGCAGGTCCGCGCGCGGCGAAGGCCTCCCCGGGGGGTGGTCCTGCGCTTGGCCTTGGAGAGCCTAGCTCAGGCCTCGACCTCCCACCCAAGCGCACCACTACAGCCCCGCCGACCCGCGCCCAGGCTGCCCGCTCTTCCAGCCCAGCAAACGCTAAGCTGGCGCCACCTCGTTTCGCCCCCCTGGTTGTGTCCGCGCCCTTCCCCAACGCCCTGGCCCCTCCGCCCAGTGGGCTTGTCTTCGCCCGTGGAGTCTGGCGTTTCCATGCGCTCGGGTCAGGGGCCTGACCGTCACTGCCTTTCCCAGAGTAGGAGGACATCTCCGTGGGCTGTGAGGACACTGCTTTGCTGACCCGGTCAGCGCCATCCTGAACATCTTGAAGGATGCAAGCAGGTGGCTTTTTCAATCCAAGTCTCCTGAGCTCCATGAGACCTCAGCCAACCCGAGGTGACTGAGGAGACGCGCCCTGTCCTAAGAGGCCTCTTTTAGTCCTTTCTTCCACCTGGTGGCCCCTTTCCTACCCACCCATATTCCTATGTTCTCCCCCTCTTTTCCTCCATCAAACCTGAACTCAGGAAAGAATCTGATAAACTCCTTACATTGTAAGCTTTAAGCGAAGGAATGAAACTTCAGGGGTGGAATTTGAGGCACAAGTGAGCCTGCGCAGAAGGAATTTGAGGGTGGGAGGGGCCTTCCTGAATCTCAGAGATTCAGACCATGTAAGTCACCATTTATTTATAAGACCAGGATTGTATCAAATATTGTTTTTAATTAATATCAAACACCATATATTTCAGTTCAGTAAATATATGAGGGTCAGAAACCAAGCTAGGTGCTGTTGGTCACAGTCCTGGAGGAAAGACATAGAAGCAAATACTACCTATAAATGCAGTAGAAGTCTGTGCAGAGTCCCAGAAAAATAGGACAGGGAGCGGTTAATGGAAGGAGTGGGGCAAATGAAGGAAAAATTCAGAGTCAGAGGTGACTTCAGATGGGTTTCTAGAGGAATAGGAGTTTGCCAGGCAGCTGAAGGCAGGGCAGCCAGGAAGGGAGGTGTGAAGTCTGGTGAGGCAGCAGTGGAGGGTGTGGTGAGAGTTGCAGGGAGGCACAGAGAGATTGGAGCTGGAGTATGAGGGCCACGGGTGCGTGTGAAGGTGTTTACACCGAGTGGTTTTTAAACAAGGGAGCAAATCGGTCCCATCTCTGTTCAGGCAGTGGGCTAGGCTCATGTATGTGACCAGCTTTGTAGGAGCTGTTACAACCTGACTCAGAGCCTCTCATCCACGGTTTTATTCCTGGTCCTTCATTGACTGGCACTTTTTTTAATTGGGGAGATGATCTCACACAGGATCTGGGGTTAACCAAATTTCTGTTTTGCCAACTGAGGCCATTTTAAAAACATCCATCCACTGGCACCACTACTACATAAAATGAAAGCTGTTTTAATACCAAGAAAAGCACAAAGGCTAAACTTGCAAGATGAAAGCAGTCCTTTACATTTAATAAATTTAGATTTATGAAAAACTTGCACTCTTGTTCTCATTTTTCTCTATCATCATGGACTGGCCCCAGTCCTCCAGTTGGGGTTTGGGAACAAAGTACAGAGATCATTTTGTCCAACCTCGCTGTACAGAGGAGGAGTGAGGAAGCCCAGTGAGAATGAGTAAGCTGTCCCCTACAAAGGGACAGTGGGACCAGAGGCCACAGGTCTTGACCCCTGCAGGGGCATGGCTCTTCCACTTCGGAATACCATCCCTCGTTACTCCTCCTTGCAGCCTCTTCCTGCTCACACAGATAGACGTCTGTCCTGAGCGTCTAGAACTCATTCCTGATGCTGGCCATTTGCACATGTTCTTATCCCATGATACCTGAGTAACCATATCAAAGCCACTTGCGAGGTTCTCCCTTGCACAGGGTCAGCCTAGTTCAGGCACATCTTTCCATTTCCTGATTTTGCATGCTTTTTAACTGTGTTAGCACCTCGGGTTATTCATTTCTGATGGATAGTGACCATGTCTTCTGTTTTACACTTATTTTGGGAGCACCGATGTTGCTATTCCAATACCTTGCATAGTTCTGGGAGCATTTTAGGTGATGAATGAATTTACTCATGAGAAGTTAACTTATTCCCAGCCTACAAAGGCTTCTTTATATGCCACACTTTCTCTCCTTGGAAGCAGCCTCCTTACTTCTGTGGGTTGAGTCTCCGTAGCCTCAGAGCCATGGGACATGGTTGCAGTGACAACATTCCAAACCATAAATCAGGAAACACCTCTAAGTCTGACTGTGTGTATGGGGCCCCCAGACCGAGATGGGGACTATCCCGGGAAACAGTGCAAATCTCAGCTGTAGTCCTGGTGGGCTCCACAGTCCCTGCTCAGAAACAGCTGTGTATTTAGCACATAGTTTCTAATGGTTTCAGACAAAATGAAGTCTTAAAAATGATGACCTTTCCCCCCATCACGGTAACATCCACAGTCGATAAAGGTATGCCAGAACAAACAAACAAAAAAAAAAGATTTTTTTTGTTTTGATTTAGGGAAAATTAAACCTGTAACAGGTAGAAGTAAATATAGATTAGAGATATACACAATTAGAAGTTGAAATAGGGCTCATCTTATGGTGGCCATTTTTATTATTTAAATAAATATAAAAATCTAGTCTTTCTGAAATTTATGAGTTATCCATAAATATTTTTTAGCAATATCAGTTCAACACCTTACAGCTGCTTTTTTGGGGGGTATTTCTGAAGGGATGGTTCATGTTGCTGGTTGAATGCAAAGCAACTGCAGAGAAGACAGTTTTATTCCGGTGATTTTTCTACACTTGAGGCAACCTAATCTAAGGCAATTTGGCCATCAGAGGTAGGTGAGGGCTATGGGTTTCCTTCCCTGTGACCTCACTACCAAGAGCTATATTACCATGAATCCAAGTTCTCCGATGGAATTCTGCCACATGCGCAAATATTAGCAACCAGACTTAGTTATGCAGCCTGTTCTCGTAAGCTTGAAGTCCTAACTTGCTGTCCTTTTAGGCCTGTGTTCTAGGGGCAGGACTCTAGGCCACCTTCAGGCTTTGGAGTTCTGCAGTCGGCCAGAAGCACTAGAAAAACCCTACTCCAAAGGGCAGTCTGCTGCTGGACTCATATAATCTTATGCTCTGGTCATAGAAGGACAGAAGTTACCTGTTCATTATTTCTCACTGTTCCATGTATCTTAAACACCTTCCATTTCACCAGTGAAAAATGATTCTAATATCCCTTATGCTAATTAGCATACCCTGGAGTGCCAGAGAGGACAGTAGTTGAACCCTTTCAAGAGGTGGACACCCAATTACAGATTTTGAAGTGCTTACTAAAGACCTGGATAGTTACTCCTAAATAGAGCACTTCTGAGGTTAACCACCCCTAGGGCATAAATTAAAAGTAATTAACAGGCACATTCATCACATTAAATATTTTAGAATATATTACGAATGGTATAACAATACATTTAGGACAAAGCATGTACATCAAAGTGTCCACAGTGGTTTTTATTTGCCCATGAATGTTTATCGTAGCCAGATTTATTCTCATATTGCTGCTTATAGAAAACCAAAATAATCTGGAGCTTCTTAATAATCCAGATTAATAGTAAGGGTTTTCAAGTTAACTTACAAAGAAATAAAAATACCAGCCAATGCCTATGACCAGCTACTGATGAAAAAAATGGGAATAAAAGTGATGTGGAAGTATCATTTATTCCTGGGTCCATTTTCCTTATTGGTTGTGCCCTTAGGACTCAGGCAAGGATGGGATAAGTTAAGACAGAGATATCTAGGCCGTGGCAATCAAGCAATGTTGTAGGCCAGGAGTCCCCAACCTATGGTGAATTATTTCATTATATATTACAATGTAATAATAATAGAAATACAGTGGGCAATATATGTAATGCGCTTGAATCATCCTGAACCATCTCCCCCGTCCCCAGTCCGTGGAAAAATTGTCTTCCATGAAAATGGTCCTGGGTATCAGAAAGGTTGGGGACTGCTGTCCTAGGCCACAGGTCAGCACACATTTTCTTTAACAGGCCACATGGTAAATATTTTAGGCTTTGCGACTTTGCATGTCATATGATCTGTGTTACAACTACTCAGCTTTGCTGTTGAGGTGCTAGAGAAGCCATAACATATGTATGTAAACAAAAGGTACAACCTGCGTTGTACCAATAAAATGTTATTTATCAAAACAAGCAGAGGGCAAGTTTGGGTCAGCAGGTTGTAGTTTGCCAATCCCATGTCCTAGGCCAGTCCTGACTCAGGTTGTCACAAAGATTTTATAAACTTCCCAGTGATTTTCGAGTACCCCCCGCCGCCAGTCAATTCCACTCCCCTCCCATGAACCACCATATCTACCCTTTCCTGTGCAGTAGCCTGTATCGTTCTTTATTGTGTCAACTAGGCTTTGACCAGACTCCTTGACAGCCCATGGCCAACCTCGAATACCCTAAACTTAATATACCAGCTAGAGGGAAATGTGCATTCATTGCCTTTCTTACCTGTAGACTTGTTTACGAGAGTGTTATCACTGAATGCAAGGTCTGGCAGGTATTTTTGTTTATAAAAATGTATTCTAACTCATTTAACTGGGAAGTGAGTGAACAAAAGAAAGACAATAGGGAAATACAGAGTCATTTGGAACCACCTGCTGTAAGAGAACTCCTGAGTATCTGTATGCAAACATTAGTATAACTCTGACTAAACTATTGTCCCAGGCCTTCACCAGCTGGTCCCCGACAAAGCACACTTACGTGTGTGTATGTCTCTTTCTCCCTTTGAATCTCTGATGACATTGCAAAGCTAAATAGCTAGTATTTTTTTTGATAAGCACTTGGGTATTTCCTATGCTTGTTCTCATTATTGCTATAAAAATAATAAAGTCAGATTAGATAAATAATTTTACAAATAATACTGTTAGTTCCCATTTGCATATCCCTTCATGCCAAGTAAGAGATCCAGGAGAATTTAAAGATAGCACTGTAGGTTTGCATTAGTTTCCTATGTGGCTGTAACACATTTCAACACAGATTTATTCTCTTGTGGTTCTGGAAGTCAGAAATCTGTAATCATTGTCCTTGTGCTAAAGTCAAGGTATTGGGAGGCCAGGTCCTTCTGGAGTCTCTGATGGGAGAGTGGTTTCTTTGCCACTCTCCATGTTCTGGTGGCTGCCCGTATTCCTTGGCTTGGGGCCCCTTCCTTCATCTTCAGAATGCATCCCTCCAGCCTCTGCTCCTGTCATCAAATAACCTTTTCTTTGTAGCCAAATCTCCCACTGCCTCCCTCTGATAAGGACACTTGTGATTACATTTAGGGCCAACCCAGATAATCCAAAATAATCCCCCTATCTCCACATCCTTAACTTAATCACATCTGCAAAGTCCCTTTTGCCACATAAGGTAACACTTGTGGGTTCTGGAGATTAGGACATGGATACCTTCGGGGGCCATTATTCAGCCTCCCACAAAGGTTACATAAAGTTTCTTATTAGTAGAAGAAAGTTTAGCTCTACTAGATTTAATTTAATTATGCAGGGCTTTAAATTAAAGCTTAAGAATTCAGATTAAAGCATAAAGTGTTTGTGATTGTGTTGACAGATAATAAAATGTCTGATGATGCTGGTGACACCTTAGCCACTGGAGACAAAGCAGAAATTACTGAGATGCCCAATAGTGATTCTTTACCTGAAGATGCAGACATGCACTGTGATTCAGCCACAATTTCAAATGAGCCAACGCCAGCTGATCCCAGAGAAGAAGTGCATGAAAATGCAGCTGTTCAGGGTTCAGAGACTGCTGCCGCTGGGCACCCTGAGCAGCCCAGAGACACCAGTGCCATGGAGCCCCTTCCCCAGGGAGAAGTGACTGAGGATACACTTGCTGAGTGCATTGACTCTGTCAGCCTTGAGGCAGAACCCGGATCTGAAATACCCCTGAAAGAACAGAATGATCTGGTAAGAGTAATGCACTCAATTCATTTCAACCTGAATTCTTACTGATACCACGTGTGGAGCTTAGCAGCAAGCTCTGTGGGTGGGAACTGGAAGTTCAAAATGTATAATGACATCACCTCTATCATCAAAAACATGTTGTGAAGTAAGATATATATGAGAATAATTTGTTGTAATGTTTGCATTTTGATAATTGTGTTATTAACAATAATAACAGCCACCAATTATTGGATACAACCTGTGTGCCAGGCCCTCTGCTAGCCATCAAAGCTGGTATTATTAACCCCGATTTATAGATGAGGCATCGGGGCTCGGAGATGTTAGCCTGTCCTGGCCTACTTGGTAGTAAACAGAAGATACTGTAATATCAGACTAATGATTCTGGATGATTAAAAAGCCTGATTCAATCCTAAACAAGTCATTGTTTCTGTAAGACCACTTAAATTCTAATGCATATTTACAAATCCACTTTGGAGATCTTCACCATTTAGGTCCCTATTTTATCATCATGTACCACCTTCCAGGGACCAGAGGCAAAGCACACTCATTGCTCCTTCCCCTCAGTGCCTGCACCTGTCTCTCTGGGGGATAAACTAGGCCAGCATCTCTCCATTGGTACCTTGTACTACGCCAGTACAACTGTCCAGCTGGGTTTTCCTGGTGCCTTTACCTCCAGCCATGTGTTTATGGGCAGGGGTGGGATGCAGTCAGCATGAAAGGAGGAGATGGGCTGCCCTCCTCATCCTGTCTGGACTGGACTGCCCTC
>RJWJ010002341.1:0-35621 GCA_004363605.1 Indri indri
CGGCTGATTTTTTTCTATATATATATTTTTAGCTGTCCAATTAATTTTCTTTCTATTTTTGGTAGAGATGGGGTCTCGCTCTTGCTCAGGCTGGTCTCGAACTCCTGAGCTCAGAACGATCCGCCCACCTCGGCCTCCCAGAGTGCTAGGATTACAGGCGTGAGCCACCGCGCCCGGCCTAATTCTTGACAGGTGAGTGAGCTCTTCAAATGATCAGGACCATAACTGTATGTGTAAGGCTTTTTTGGGGGAAGAAAGAGTCACACTAAACTAAGGGATACATGGAAGCCTATTTCTTTTCTTTTCTTTTTTTTTTTTTTTTGTGCTTAAAAATACTTATTTTTTATTGAAGTATAACTTGCTCTAAGATCTTAAGAGTACAACCAGTGACTTTTTACATGTGTACATGCCCTGATAATCACATTATCAAGGTATAGAATGTTTTCATAAACATTTTATCTATGACCTATGCTTTATAATGATTCTTAGGGTTTTTACTATCTAGACTAACTTAAAATTCTGACCTGAGAGACTTCTTAGTCAGGAGGTCACTTTTCATCTGAGGCAATACTCTGCAGATTTGGATCTGTAGTTCTAGGGAGTCCTTGTTCACAGGTGTGGTATTAATCTGTTACTATGGAAGCCTGTTTCTGAAGATCTGAGAAGATAATTCAGTTGCTAGAACTGTATCGGGAGCTGAACACACTTTTCATTCCCTAGCTCTTTTCAAGTTTCTATGAGGTCACTCGTATGTCTGCTGCTGGGTTTCTGGGTGGTTATTCCGGATTTCCCCAAGACCTGGCCAATAATCTGTTTCTTCCTCATGTATGCTCCCTTATACTGCTGCTCCCTCAGAAAATCTACTCAGTTCCACTTAATCACTGGGCCTACTGTTCCTACCATTACTAAGCAAATATCTTTATCTTCTGTAAGCCTTTTTAGCTTGTCTTCTCACAGTTTCTGCTTACTAATTGCCTCTACTGGTTGCTGTTGTCTAATGGTTTCTGAGGTCTGCTTTCTCTCGTATGTCCTTCAGCTACTGTTTTAACTCCCAACTGTCTATCCCTCTCTCTTTTCAAATTCATATTCTCCAAAAAAGAAATAAATTCATTAATTACTAAACTTTTCCTTGGGCAAAGCTCTTATATTCACTGTCTAGCCACTGTCTAGCATATGAGCTAGAGATTGGTGGCCTTGGTGTCAAATACTGAGCCCTGTTCCAACCAGGGGGTCAGGGTTACAAGATGGAGGCATATGTCAATACAGCGAGCCTAAGAAGGGGACCATGGATATGGTAGAAGACCTGAGGCTTGGCTGATTCAGGGGAATGACACTAGAGACACAATTAGAGGCACTATAAATGGAGACAACAACAACAAAAAAATCCGAAAGACATACTAACATCAACCACAACACTACATTGGCATAACTTCAGGAGATAGTAGGGGGGAAAGGAATGAAGAAAAATAGAAAGTTCTGGGAATAAACATTTATGTACAAGAAAGAGCACAGAAAATAGATCTATTCTAGGAAAGGAGACAGTTTTGCCTACTTCATAGGAAATGACCTTTCCTGAGGCCTATATGAAGAAAGTCAGTCTGAAGATATCTTTCTCTTCTCAAATATACCAGGGGTGACATTCAGAATGTGGTGAGTGTCGTGGTTACTTGATCTAGCCAAGTTGACCCAGTTTATTCAATCATACACTAATCTAGATTTCACTGTGAAGGTATTTTGTAGATGTAATTTAGATCTACCATGAGTTGACTTTAAGTAAAAAGATTATCCTGAATAACCTGGATGGATCTCATCCAATCCAGTAAAAGGCCTCAAACGCAAAACTGAGATTTGCCTAAGGAAGAAGAAATTCCACCTGTGTGTTGCAGCATCCCTTGCCCAAGAGTTTTTGGGCCACGCAACAGATTTCATACCTGCCAGCCCCCACAATCATGTAAGTCAATTCCTTTAAAATATGTAAATATACAAATATATACATACACACACATATATATTTCCTACTGGTTGTTCTCTGGTAGAACCTTGTTTTGTACAGTGACTACGGAAGCACCAACTCTTCAGACTAGCTTCAAGAGACTTGGAATTTGGTACCCCATAAAATCTTATCATCAGTTGTTCACTCCAATTAGGCCAGTCTCCTGCGTGTTTCATCATATGCACACTCATTTTCCTGCTTCTATTCACACTGCTTTTCCCTTCTGACTTGTCTCCACTCTTTCTTCTACCTTTATAAATTCCTTCCCTTTACTCAAACTCTCACTCCATCCCAAGTCCTCCATGAAGCTGCCTTTAATAACTTTAGCTCCTTTTGTTCTTTTCTTTGTCTAAACTTCCTTAGCAGTTATTAGCTGTGTCATTCATTGAGGTTCTTAATCTTACATATCTTACCTAACACTGTTTTGTATATAGTATCTACATACACCTCTAGAAGGTATAAATTTGCAAGTATAAATCTGGCTGTGCGAGTCATGTCATATTTATTTATTTTCTTTAAATCAAATTAAATTCACCCCAGACTTAAGTGATCTCAGCCTTAATTCTGCTAGAGTAGAAGGAAATCCAATCTCAGTTATTATTGGGCTTTCCTCTTTCCTAGTATTGCAGTAGTCTGGAAGACATGTTGAGCCTAGAAAAAGGGAAAGATGGACTTTGACATCCTCATTGTTCAAGAAGTCCCTAGAAGCCAGGCAACTCCTCTGCTTATGGACCAAGAGGGTCAAGGTCACCCAGCCTTCCTAGGGGCACCATGCATCCATCCAAGGTTAAGATATCTCCCTGGGGTACTTCTAGGAAGAAGACTGGTATCCCCACTACTGGAACCCCAATCTTTAACTTTTCTCCAGTTTGGAGAGATTTTTTTTTTCTCTACAATTCCACCTACTCACAACCCCTTCTTTCTTCTTTCTCTTTTTTCCCCCTCTCCCCAGATATGCTTACCTTTTTAACGCCCTAGCAAATCTCCTCAAGGAACGAGGAACCTGGAAGGCACATTTCTGGGCATAACTCCAGGGATAACATTGACACTGCATTCTAAGGAGTCCTATTCCAGGAGGCATCATTTACAATGTGTGTCCCCTGGAGAGTTCCTATCAGGCAACTTTCTGCCTACTCACACAAAATTCCCTTGGAGCCTGCTTGGAATTCAGGGGGAGAGGGAAAATATAAGAAGCACAAAAACCAAATTAATTGTTCGATAAATTATCTGGTTATATGCTTATTTTTGTTTGTCCTTTGTATTTTTATTTCATTTTTAAAAATATGTATAGGTTGATATGTCCAGTGTTCTGAATAGATTATGAACTTCTTAAAAATGAGAATAATATTTTATTTACCACTTATTTTTAAATCTTTTTGAGGTCCCAACACAATAATTTGTAAATAATAGGTTCTTAAATGCCACTTGAAATTAACTGAGGAACGACAGAATTTCTGGATTATTGGTTAGGCTCCACCAGTTCAGACTGCACTGGCACTGACTTTGTCATTGCAGGACTGGCTCTGGTGTCTTTTCATTGTCACTTTTAGTGTTAGGTAAATATGCTTTTTCTTTACCTGTTTCTGTTCACAGCTGCTGCTGGCCTGAATTTCCAACATATCAAATTTCTACCTGGGACCTTTTCGGCCTCAAGTAAAAGTAAATACTTCCTTTAAAATTTAGACAAATGGTATTAACTTGAACCTTCTTTAATATACAAGAATTGAAGGTCACAACATAAACATGTATACGGTACCAACAGTGGAAAATTTCTAAGTGAAATCAAAGCAGTACCTGGCATTCATTTTCATCATACCTCTCACTTGAAGAGCCAAGTATATTATGTGAACTTTATCCCATTAATCCTTACAGACAAGCAAAGGGACCTGAGAAAACGACTTGAACAGATGGGGTTGCATAGCCAGGTAGTGACAGTGTTGTTAGCAGCCCGCTGCCTTGGCAATATATGAATAGTTTGGCTATTTTGCCTTAACAGACCATTGTTTCTTTTTCTTTTTTTTTTGAGACAGAGTCTCACTTTGTTGCCCGGGCTTGAGTGCTGTGGCATCAGCCTAGCTCACAGCAACCTCAAACTCCTGGGCTCAAGCAATCCTTCTGCCTCAGCCTCCCAAGTAGCTGGGACTAAGAAGCACATGCCACCATGCCGGGCTAATTTTTTCTATTTTTTTTTTTTTTTTTTTTTTTAGTTTTCCAGCTAATTTCTTCCTGTGTTTAGTAGAGATGGGGGTCTCATTCTTGCTCAGGCTGGTCTCGAACTCCTGAGCTCAAACGATCCACCTGCCTCGGCCTCCCAGAGTGCTAGGATTACAGGCGTGAGCCACCACGCCTGGCCAGATCATTGTTTTAATGACAGTGAAATATTTGTGCTCTAACAGGAGAACTCACATTTTCACATCATACTTAACGTTAGTACTGGTATTGAGGACATGTATCCAAATTTGCCAGTATTCACTTAGTTTTGAACTCCTCAACTTCCCTCTTCTGTAATCTTCCTTCCTCTTTTATTTTTCCCCTCTCCACTCCCTCACATGTCCCGCTCTCTCTAATGCTATTAAAAGTAAGACTGAAAACGCAGTCATATTACAGCATTGAAACTTAATGTATCAGCTCTCCTAGCCTACTTGCATTTTGAAAGACAACAGCTTAGCCCAAAGAAATTAAGCATCACTTTCTGCTATCAAAGAAGAAGATTTTAGGGGGTGTAAAGCCTTCTTTCCTTGTTCTCTTACAGGACAACAAATGGGTAGTTACACATTCTACTTTCAGCCCCTAGAGGGAAAAGTTTGCAATGGAAGAAGCCAGAGAAAGTGACGATCAGGGGAAAAGAGGATGAGGGAGGAAAGAAGAAGAACAAGGTAGAACTTTATCTTTTCCATATCTGGTAAACTACCATAATTCGTGCAAATAAAATGTACACTTTTCAGTATTTAAACATTAATTACCAATAATGAAACCTATTTAAGGCCTTATCTTCTTTTGTCAGAACAATCATAACTAATAACACAGAATAACATTTTGTAAATGGGCTTATGTCTTTCTCCCTCCCCTTATTTTCCCTCCCTTATACTCCATTAAAGATCTCATCACAGAGCTAACACAGGGCTATGCATTATTCTCTCATAAAACAGTGCCCTTTCATGGCTTCGCACCAGTGCTCATGTTGTTTCCTTTACCTGAAACCATCTTTCCTCAGTTGCTCTGCCTATTCAACTCCTATTCGTCCAATGAGGCCCAGTTCAAATACTAGCCAAGAGGCCTTCTCCAAACATCTCTTTTACTCTGAGCAGGACCAGTTCCTTCCTCCATTATGTCTCCATAGCACTAGCAGACATGATTACATTTTAGAACTCATCATCTTATACAATTAATGTATGTTAACATGTTGCTCTACTCCACAGAATGTAAACTACTTCAAGTTGGAACCAGGCATTATTTACTCATACTTTCTGTACCTGACACAATTACGTATCAGGCTTGACAAATATATGATCAATATATATGCTACAGTCTGGAAAGTACAAAAAGTTTACAGTTTCATAAATGAGACAAGTTGACAGACATAAGATAGTACAATGCACTGGGCTATGAAAATTAAGGTTAAGTAACTACTAAATTAAAAAAATATTTATTAAATACCTAGCAGTCAGGAAGTGTGTCCTGGGACTACTAGGATAAATAAAACATAGTCACTACCCTTAATTTGCTCACAATCCATCTTGTAGATTCTCTTTATGTGCACGTAGCACTTTCCTGGTTTACATATCACATTACATGTTGTTCCTTACAACAACCCTGTGAAGTAGGTCATTATTTTCATCTTTATAGAGATAGAAACAGAAGGTTTGAATTCCCAGGTCTTCTGACTAGGGCTTTTCTTCCCCACGACATCAATGTTCCTCAAAATTTTCTACTGGTGTGTACGTTCACAGGGGAGAATAAATGTATACTCCTCAGGGTTGGGAAATACAAGTTCAAAATCTAGTATGCTATCTTAAAAATTTATGCTTACTATAATGTTTTACATTACTTCCCACTGAGGCAAACTGCGCTCTGAGAAGATGAGCCACGTTGATTCTGGGTCCTTGAGGGTCCTTAGTACAGGGTTTCATAAACAGAGGAGTACACACATAATTTCAGAAGCACATGGCTTCAATCTTACCTTTACCCCAGAGTCTCTGGGTTTGGCTTCAGTCCTACCCCAGGTTCCTTTCAGATTTCTTAGTGGCATAATTTTATTCACTGTCTTCTCTGAAAGCTGTAACAAAACACCCACTGTACTCCTAGATGTTAAGGGAGCAGTGGGCGCTGACCTTCTCCTCCCGGAAAGGATGTCTCGGTCTGGCAGTAAGGTGTCTTCAGTCTGATAGTATCTGCCTCCCCTCATTACTGGTTGAGCCTAAGAGTTCCAGGTGTCTCCTCCAGCCACCTGTTGCTCCTTGAAGGCCCCCAAAGGCTCAGCGACACACTCCGGTCAGCACCGCCGCTAGAGGGCAGCTCGGGGTTGCAGCTCTGCTGAGCCCTCTAGAGGCTGCTGGGGTAACGTGACTCTTTCATGGAACCTATTAAAAACTCTAAAAAGTTGCACTCGGGAAGCCAGCCTGTGTGACACCCGGTAGCGAAGTTTTTACAAAAAAAAAAAGTCTTAGTTCTCAGCTTCCTTTTCTTAAGGCCTTTGGCAGGCCTCAGATATTGTACCTTCCTTGGATGAGTCAATCCCTAAGGATCTCCCCCCAGGGTGTGACAACTTGGAGCCATCATTCCCTCTTCGCAAGGTAAAAAATTAGAACCCGGGGACTCGGCAACTTTCCCCAATGCCTTTTTACTTCCTCCATCTTCCCCATGAATATAAGGTTTACACACACACACGCACACACACACACACACACACTCAAGATTTTTCAGTATAATCCCAGTTTTAGCGTAGCTTGCAGGTTCTGGAATTAAACTTCTAGGATTCAAATCCTGGCTAATTTACTAATTGGGTAATTTTAAGAAGGTTGTTTAACCTCTCTAAGCTTCCATTTGATGTGTAAAATAGGGAGAATAATGGTACCTGCATTATTCCATTTCTGGGGAGGAATAACTATGATAATGTGTGGAAAGTGTTAGTCTGGTACCAAGTAGTCAACCAACATTAGCTATTTTTATTCCTCAAAGCTTCTGTCTAGTGCATACCACGGCTATCAATTTGGTCCAGAAAAATACTGTCTTTACATAGGACATGAGGGCATGTATGCAAAATGAATTTCATAAACAACCTATAGTTTCCCAAAGTGGCTAAACGACTAGTGACTGTAGGTTAGGAAAAGGGGACTCATTTGTGTGATACAAACAGTGCAGTAGGTAGTTGGAGCACAAAGGAATCCAAGAGGCCTGGGTCCTCCTGGAGGAACAGTGCTTTGCACCTTCCCCCCCACCCCATGTGCAAGCAAGCATTCAGGCTGAGTCTGGGCCTTGAGTCTGTGGGCCAGGCCTGAGGGCACAGTGGACAAAAGCAAGAGGTTTTCAGGCCTAGGCAGGGAACTGAGAACTCAAAGGCCAGGCAACCCAAGCCAATCAGATTCACCACCCACTAGGAGTCTAAGAGGTGGCAGTGCCTCACAGCCCAAAGTCCACGCACAGCAAGAAAGTGGCCAGAGAATCTGACAGGTAGAAACCTGATAAAAACTCTATCAGAAAAGTTAAAGCTGAAGGGCTCATAACACCCACAGACCCAGAGAAAGGTCAGTGTGAGCTGAGCAGCTGTTCCATCTGGTGCCAGAGGCCTTGGCTGTTGTCTTCTACACCCAGGCAGCTTAGGCCTCCCTGATCAGCCCCACCTAGAAAAGCCAATTCTTCTGCTCTTAAAGGGGACTGCCTTATTTGTCGCAGGGAGTCTTACTCTCAGAGGGCAAAGCTATCGCTTAGGTATGAATGGGAAGGGGGGTGTGTGTTTGGGGGGGGGGGTGTTTGTAGGGGGTGTTCAACTGATTCCAAAGGAAGGAGCTTGTGGCTGAAGCCTTAGCCTCCATGTTGTGAGTACTACATGCGTTTCTTTCAGAGGCAGGCAGGGGCCTTGGCTGCCAGAGACCCTGACAAGCCACGACTTGAGCTGTGCCTTAGAGCCTGTAGTTGAATTGGGAGCGGTATAAAGGAGGGAGGGCATTCCTGGAAAGGGGATGGGGTGGGGTGGGGAGGTGGAGGGGAACAGCATGAGCAAAGGCACTAAGGAAGAATGAATCTGCTGCGCGTTGAGGATGGCATGGAGACTTCACTGATTGGAGCCCGGAGTTCTTGCAGGGGGATGGAGGCAGCGATGATTGGATAGCTAAAGTGGGGCCAGATTTGGAGGGCTTTGAATGCCCGACCGAGGAGCACTCAACCCAGCTCCTGACTTGCGACTTCCGTTCAAGACCGAATTACCTAAAGGGTGGTTAATTCCAACGGGTGTTCTTTGGGGGCTTCTGAAAAGTCAGCTTTATCCTCGTACCTGCTTCAGTTCTCTTCATTTACACAGGGAGGAAGTAATCCTCACATGGGAAGGTGTGTGTAGGGGGGATAATGTTGGTTAATTTATTTCACTTGCTTTGAAGATGCCAAAAAAAAAAAATCCCATTTCCACGCCAAATATTATTAAATTTGGTTTCTCCTCCTCACGCAAGTTCTTTCTCTCGCCAGCACCTCCCCCACGTTTTCCTGCTCTCCACCAGCTCGGCCAGTCCCCTCCTGGCCTCTGGCGGCGCCCTTCCCAGGCCGCCAGCCCGCGCCCGCCCTCCGCACCCGTGCGCCCCCCTCCCGGCCCCCCGCGCCCGTAACCCGCACACACTCGTCCACGCCCCCCCGGCGGGGCGGTAGGTGTTGTGCGGTCTGCGCCGGGCCGCAGTGCGGCTGCGCGCACTGGGCTGCCTCCGGGGCTGGCAGGGCAGCGGCGGCCGCGGCGGCGGCGGGGCTGGGAGTGAGTGGCGGCGGCGTGGGGAGTGGCGTGGAGCGGAACCTGGGGCTGAAGCCGCGTGGGGACCCCGGAGTAGAAAGCCCCGGGGACAAAGAAGGAAGGCCGGGCCGAGAAGTCCCTGAGCAACCGTTCTCCTTGGATTTTGGGGGGAGCCTGCCCCCCCACCTCGTCATCAAACGCCCCTTCCTCACCCCCCCCAGCCCCGGCCGCTGACGGCAGGAGGCGGCGGCGGCAGGGGGCTGAGGGGCGCCGCCATGCCTCTCCCTCGGTGAAGCGCCCCAGCCGTGAGGAGCCGCTCGGTCTCCCCGGTGATGTCCCCCAGGCGGCAGGCGAAAGCGACTCACTCGAGCCCTGGGGTAAAGGCCTAGCTTATCCAGCTTCCTTCCTCCTCCTCCTCCTCCTCCTCCTCTTCCCCTCCACCCCCTCCTCCTCCTCTCCCCCCTTCGTCCTCCCCTCCCCGTCTCTTTCCTCACCCTTCCCCGCGCCCCCATCTTCCCTCCCTCCCACCCCTCCAGCAGCGATGGCAGAGGAACAACAACAGCCGCCACCACAGCAGCCTGATGCCCATCAGCAGCTTCCCCCCAGCGCCCCCAACTCGGGGGTGGCCCTGCCAGCCCTTGTGCCCGGGCTGCCAGGGACAGAGGCCAGCGCGCTGCAACACAAGATCAAGAACTCCATCTGGTAAGAGGATCCTCCATCGCTGGGGTAAAAAAGCCCAGGCACATTTCTGCAGCAAAGGGGGTGGGGGGCGGCGGGCGGGGGAGCGGAGGAGGAGGTTGATGCATTCATTGAATGTGGGTTTCCCGAGTCGGGTGCCTATGTGTAGGACCTCTAGAGCCCCTGGTCTCCTTAGCCAAAAAATGCTTTTACCCTCTCCTCAATTACGAAGTGCAGATAAAGAAATTATTTGTGTTTTTCACTTCGTGTAGGAGGACTATGGGTCGAAATTAAGTCATATTGCATGATGTTAGCATGAATTTGAACTGGGGAATGTGAAATGTGTTTACTCCTTTTTTGCAGTCATGGAGGAAGAAGTGTATTGTGAATTTTCACCAAACAGACATCGTGCGTAAGAATATTAATATGCAGCACAAAACCCAATTTAATGTGTCTCTTCCTTTCAGTTGGGTTAGCTGCTGTTGCTGGATATTTTTGCCTCCTTTATTCTAATATTAAATTTCCCTTCCAGAGAGTTTATTCTGTGTGTTGATTGTGAAGAAAGTGCTTCTTTGGTATAAAATATTTTAAGGTAGTAGCTTACACCGTAAAGTGATTTTTTTTTTATTTAAATAAACGAGGACTCAAATGTCTTGCCATTTCATGTGTCTTTTAAAAGAAACCATAGGTTGAATATCCTTTGCTATTATTGTACCTGTATGAAAATTTCCAGTATTTCAGCATCAGATTGAGCTCTTTAAGATTGGTGGCAGTCTTTTAATAATTAAACACACTGAGTTAAGTCCATCCTCTGTTAAAGCCATTGCAAATATTCTTTGAACATGAACTTACATTATTTTGTAGGATTCTTCACTAAATGACGTTTTTAAAAAGTGTATCACTATTTTTAAAATGGAAAGCAATATTTGGAATTTGGTCTAAGAGATTGCTTTTAATAGAAGTTTAAAAATAGAATTAAATGTAGTATAAAAAAGGCCCTGGTTTTGAAAATGGAAATGAAATCTTGCAGGTCAGTCAATTGAATATGACTACTGGGATATCAAAACTCCTTATTTTGATATTGCAATTTAAAAACAAATGTATCATAAAGCAACTAGCATTGCATGTACAGTATTTACATAAACAGTGACAATTTTTAAATGCAAAATTAAGGCTTGTTATATAGGAATTTATTATTTTCTTGGCATGCATCCATGTTGTCATGATACTAATATGAAGTAGGTCAGTGTAGGCTTTAATAGTTCCATACTACACAGTAGTTGGCAGTTGAATATCTTACTTTCAGTTTTAATTTAAAAATGAAGTTTAAATATTTTAAAGGAGAATTTTTTGGCTTTGACAATAGTCATGTTGTGGCCACTTGAATAGGTCAGATAAATACGAATGTCTTGTGTGTATGTGTGTGTGACAGAGAAAGCAGGCTTTATTCAGTGGATACCCTCACCCCCTTTTAAAGCTGGAATTTAAAAAAAGAGATGTTTAATTTACTGCTTACCATCAAGGTTTCCACAAAACCAGTTTGTTTTTTTTTTACCCCTATTAAAGTGATGTAACTTAGTGTCTCTGAAATCATTGTTAAATTGAATTAAGCACCTTTTTATATTCAGACGAGGGACATCCAAGTTAAAGGACTAATATCTCTTAGGGAAGGTAAATTTTAAAAGTTGAGTCAATAAGGTATGTTGTAATTTATAATGAGAACAAAAGGGGAAAGGAATCTTCACTATATAATTTTAAAATGAGTTGTGTAGGCAGCTAAAATGTTTGAATAATGATGATAGTGGAGTGCATTTTTTAGTAAATCATATTATTTGTTAAATGTCTTTCACTGATAATTGATAATTGCACATCCATTACAGTCTAACTGCTCTGACTTCAACATGAGAAAAACTTCTTAAGTGTACTCCAGTTTTGGTACTTTCTTTGAAAAGCTAAGGGGCAACAAGCACCTTAATCCCAAAATGTGCAATTTTATATCTTTATTTTAAAATTGTAATGGTACACTTACTACCATTTCATTTTCAAGTTTAGAAATCCTATTTGCAAAAATGATTTTTTATGTTACATTTGAAACTTTAGAATAAACATCAGTGAATAATAAACAATATTAGTAGATGTATTTAATATATAGCCTCATATGCCCTGCTCCATAAGGCCAGGTTTAATATTATTCAAGTGACTATATAAAATAAAGATGTTAAAAAGTGAAAGCTTCTTTACTACCATCTAAGAAATGGTTTATGGGTATTAAATTTAAATCATTTTTAACACATTAAGATTGCAGTTCCTTAGCTCTCTCATTTCACATTTTTGAGGCAATAATATTATTTTATCACCTGATAATGTTCTGAGCAATTATCAGTTTTGTACTACTTCCTGTATCATCCATTGATACCATTGCTAATGAGAACTTAAAATTACATTCAAAAGAAATGTGATATTTAAAAATAATCAAATGGGTTTTGCATTTAGGTTGATCATAGTTTCGAAATTACTGGGCTTGCAGATCACAAACAAGTCTGCACTTGTCTTCCTACTCTACAAATATAAATATAGTATGTGATGTAGGCCTTTCGCTGGACAATGAGTTATTTATTATCTCTGCTCATAATTAATTTATTTTGTTTATTAAACTAAAATGTTGTTTGATAAAAGTATGTCCATTGTAATTTCAAGCATTAAATGAGCCCCTGAAAAAAAAATAAAATTGAAACAATTGTAGTTAATGAGATTAGAAATTATGTTTCTTAAGAAATGGAAATATAATGCGTTTTTAAGGTAGTTCTAGAAAATAAAGATACTGCTAACTTGATAGTATTGTTATGTTTCTATAGTATGTTTTTGAATACCTTCAACTTAAGTCTAGGTTTACAAGTCCATATTTACCTGTTTCCACTTCATAGACAAAAGGTCCAAATCACTTACACTCCTTACTTGGAAAGAGATTTATTTGTAGGGATATACTTTAATGACGAATATGCTATAAGAACGTTATTTGTATTTTCTAAACAGTAGAATTCTAAAATAAATTTTTTAAATTAAGAAAACTAGTAACCCATGTCTTTTTTTTTTTTTCCGAATGTAGGCTCATACTGGCAACCTAAAATAAAGCCACAACCCAACCTAACTGCAAACTTTAACTCACATTGCACCCCTCTTTGGTTACCTCAGAAATGAATACCAAAGCAAGTTTTCCCATCCTCCTATTTCCCAGTGTCTGGGAAAATGAAAATTTGTATTTAGTTTAAATAACAACAAAAAAAATTTAAGTGCTTTTCTTTACCTTTTTAAAGCAGTTTTACTTGAAACTCTGGTTGAATAAAATTGCTCTGGAAAAAACAGGATAGAGAAAATAACATTTGCAATTTCTTCTGCTTATTTGGTTAGTTATGTTTATGAATAGACCATACTTACATGAGTGGGAGAGAATAGCATATTTGCAATGAGGCTGTAACTTAGGTACAGGGTTGATCATCCCTAATCCAAAATCTGAAATGCTCCAAAATTTGAAACTTTTTTAGTGCCACTATGACTCCACAAGTGGAAAATTCCACACCTGACCTGTGTGACAGGTCACAGTAAAAATTTTGTGTCCTACACAAAATTATTTAAGATATTGTATAAAATTACCTTTAGGCCATGTGTATAAGGTGAATATGAAGCAAATGAATTTTGTATTTAGATTTGGGTCCCATCCCCAAGATATTATATGCAGATATCCCCAAATCCAGAAAAATCCAAAATCTGAAACACTTCTGGTCCGAAGCATTTCAGATAAGGGACATTCAACCTGTAATAAACTTTTACCTAGAAATTGAAATGGAACCTGATGTTTTATTGTAGAAAATATTCTTTTTTTATATATGTATAAAATTTTTTTTTTTTTTAGAGAACCTTGCTCTGTCACCCAGGCTAGAGTACTGTGGCATCAGCCTTGCTCACAGCAACCTTGGACTCCTGGGTGCAAGTGATCCTCCTGCCTTGGCCTCACAAAGTGCTAGGATTACTGGCATGAGCCACTGCGCCTGGCCTGTAGAAAATATTCTAATACTGTATTTACTCAAATGAACGCAGAGATTCTTAAAAGAATTAGTGATCAATATTTATTTTTATTTATGTAACTCTTTATTTGCAGATAAGATCTTATAAACCTTTTTTTAAAAGGTCCTGTAAGATCTATCGTTGTTCTACCCACTTTATGGAAAGAGATAAACCAAACCAAAGTTCCTTGTCTTTATTCAATCCTGTAAGGCATACAAATTTATGAATCTAGTACATTTTAGGCTTAGAATTATAATCAAAGAACTATGTATGCGGTCCCTTTTGGATGTTTTCTAAATTCTAACTTAAACCTAAATTGAGCGATTTTGTTTTACTTTCTTATTTATTGTGATGACAATAAACCTCTTGATATTAAGTGATTATCTTGTTTCCATCTTAGCTACAGTGAGCAGAGTTTGGTACTCCATAAGGTTTACATAGTGATGCCATGTTAGTTCTGATTTCTGTACCCTGTCGTAGAACACATTAGTTCAGTTTTGTCCTTGGTTCTGGGTCAGGCAGTTCATTAGCTGTGTCTGAGAAATAGTTATTGTTCTTTCAACTGCAGTGGGAAACATTTACTATAAACTCATAACTTTAGAGTTTAACCATAAGGTCATAATCTTCATTTTGCTTTAAAAATAGAGACGAACAAGTACATCAATTGACTTTCACATATTTTGATTAGTTGGTTGACATGCTACCTAACCTGAGTTCAGCCAGTGTTCTATACCAAGCATGCAAAAAACTTAGGGTGCTTTTTGCTTGTCTGAATTGAGGTCAGCTGTGTTGGTTGTGTCCCAACACCAAGCGTTTCTGATTCCAGAAAGAAGGCAGTTCCTTGCTCTCTCATGATTTGAAACTGATTAAATTGTCTTCCCTATTGACCGGAAAGGCAAGTTAAGCAATTTGAAGCCTGTCAATTTTCTGGTCTTGTTTAGGTTGGGTAATGGAGATGTATTTGTATAAATAATTGACCAGTTTGCCCTCTCCATTGGAAGGTGTCTCGAATGATGTTATGTGTAGAACCGATTTAGTTTCTGTCTTACTATTACAGTTTTTGGCATTATTGGGGAAAATGAACTTCATGGTAGTAGAAGAGACAGAAGTGCCTTATTTATAATGAAAAATATGCTGTGAATAAAAACTTGCATCACATTGCTTTTTATGTTAGAAAAATGTTGCACACTAAAATTGTACAAATGAAAATTAGAATAAGCCTTATCATTTACTCAAATTTAAACACTTCAAACAAGAACAGTATGTAAGTACTCAAATGAATATCTGCTATATACAAAGTACTATGCTAGAGAGACTGGCATTTGAGGAATGCCCATTCACTTGTAATGTTAACCTTGTAAAATTAACCTAAGCAAAAATGTGCAATAAAACTTTGCTTTTGTTCAGTTAGGGGACCAGGGAAAGAAGTTACAAATGTCAAAGTGTGAATTCTGGGAAAAGCAGACCTTAGTTTCTGCGTTTATAAAATGAAAGGGTTATACTAAATGACCTTGCAGGTTCCTTTAGCTTCGATTTCTATGACTGTTACTAAATTAATATTTACAATAATAATGAAACATACCACAAGCATAGTAAAAGACTAACATAATTAACTTACCACAGGCAATCAGCAGAACATTTTCAATGGACAGATAATTAGGATTTGTCAGTGTTTCCTTGGGTGTTATTCACTTATTGTTACCTTGCGCAAGGGTTTCTGTTATGTGAGATTGTCTGCAAATATTTATTGAGCATGTATTATATTTGAAGTATTTTAATAGCTGTTTATTATGCAGAAATATGTAAGGCTATGTAGTAATCCTGGTTATTGGAGAGTTTACTAGCTGCTGGTTGAGAGATTATAGTAGGGAGGCGGTTTGTGTGCTTCTTTTGTTTTTTGTATAAAGAGATGCTCCACACTTAACTTTTTCCCATAATGATAATGTAATATTTTAAGGCAATAGCAAATATCAAATTGTAAATTTGATTATATAAATAAGAAAGGTATGTGTTCTTTTCAAAATAAGTTAGTGTAGGGTTGAGCCTCACAACTATTCGTCTTCATGTAGGATAGACATTTTAATAGGTAACTGTAACAGAGTGTACTTGGTAGAGTATAAAGAATAGCACAGTAAGATGATTAGTACACATCTCTGAACAAAGTAGAGCACTCTATCCAGTGCCTCCTTTTCTACCATTCTATGTTTAGTCTTTTTTTTTTTTTTTTTTTTTTTGAGACAGAGTCTCACTCCGTTGCCCTGGTTAGAGTGCCGTGGCGTTAGCCTAGCTCACAGCAACCTCAAACTCCTGGGCTCAAGCGATCCTCCTGCTGAGTAGCTGGGACTACAGGCATGTGCCACCATGCCCGGCTAATTTTTTCTGTATATTTTTAGTTGTCCGATTAATTTCTTTCTGTTTTTTTAATAGAGATGGGGTCTCACTCTTGCTCAGACTGGTCTCTGAACTCCTGAGCTCAGACAATCCGCCTGCCTCAGCCTCCCAGAGTGCTAGGATTACAGGCGTGAGCCACTGCGCCTGGCCTATGTTTAGTCTTTTAGTTGCTTTCTCTCCTGCTGTCTGGAGGGTTCTAAGAGTTCAGGTTAAAGATGGGCAGCATGGCCAACCAATAGGAGGAAGAATCTTCCTGCCTTGGGTAAGATAATAAAATGAGGAACAATAAGTTCTAAGGACTTAATGCACTTGGTTGCTGACTATGAGTTGAGATATTTAGCACTTATCCTCAATCCACATAAAGAAAAACTTTAAAACATGGTTTAATTTTTCTGTAAATTAATTAAATAGGCATGTACTGTGGTCTGTTTCATGAGCTGTGTCCTCCTAAGATGAAATAGAAACATAATGAGATTTGGTTAATTATATATAATATCTCCATCAGGCATCTATTACAGTAGTTCCTATGTATATATATTACAAAAAGTTGTGTGGGAGGTGAGGTTTTGTATTTCCTGATATCTGAGAGCAAACTGAAAACATGCAGACATTCCTTGTTATTTGAATCTCAAGTTTGGTTCCTGAGTTCAGAGAGTGAGAGGTCAAAGAATAACAGATTCCAATCTGTTACTTCTTGGAGTTTTGGAAGGCATGAGTCCATATGGTATGACATACTATCTCCTTCAAATAGCCTTACCTAAAAAAAAAAATCTGAACCTATTTGTTGTCTAAGTTTGGATAGCAAGGGTTTAGATAGCAAAGGATGCCTTTACCTCATTCCAACACAGGATTAGCAAATTGATTTGAACTTGCATGCTATATCTGATTGATTAGTGATGCCTACCAAGGGCATGGGAATAGGAGGTAATGGTACACAAACCTTATAATTGTTTTCCTTTTCTTTCTGAAATCAGTAATTTTTAAAATCTGAACTCTGTTATAGATAAAGCATCAGGTGATTGCAAAGCCAATAGGGCTGTTGTGTTGTCATTTATGATGCCTTATTTTAAGATACAAGGCAAGCATGGTGAGCCCTTGGGTTTGTGTTTTTCTTTTTATTTTTCTGTGGCTTCTCTGCTTTGAGTACCTTGTACTCCCAGGTAGCTACAAGATGAGAACAGGGGATTACTGTATTAAGTGGCTACTTCAGTTTGCATTATCCTAACCTTTTTCTTTGCTTTCATTATCTGCTTAGGTCTGTGCTGGTCACTTTACCTGCTACCTCCAGAAACTTTCTCCTTTTTCTGCTGATATAAAGTGTCTAAATTTAAGATCTAGCTTATGACCACTGCCTCATGTACCTTCCCTCAACTCCCAGGAACAATAATCTGAGTCGTATAATTAATATATATTTTTTTTTTTTGGTGATTTAGACTGGCCTTATCTGAGATAATTCCATTTTAGTGAGTTTTTATTGAATTTAAATGAAACATTATTATTTTCTAATACATAAAGTTTAAAGGAATTCAGAGACTGAATGTATCTCAAACAAAGCAATTGGTGTATAATCAGAAGTTTACAGTGTCACAGTAAAATATGTTATTTGTATATGGGGCAGCCAAGAACTTGCCATTGTTTTTGCAGTGTATATGAAATTTAACAATTTAATTGGATAAGAGTGTCATTTCAGTGACATCTTGCTTGGAATAAAGTTAGTGCTTTTGGGCACCTGGGAAACATACTCCAGCAAGACGCTTTAGCTAATGTAAGTGAATCACTTCCCTAATTTGATTGTGGTCATTAGATCTATTAATAGCATATATATGCAATCTGTGATCTAAAATTTCACTGTTAGATTATTAAGTGTCCGATCCCTTTTTCTGAAGCAGGAGCTACTAGCAAGCAACATTTAGGCAAATTCTACATGTACACATTTTTAAGAAGTGAGAAGCTCAAAAATTAATCCTGAATTTATAAACTCAAGTACTCAGGGGGAACTGAATTTAATATACATTTATATTAATATCTACTACATACAAGGCGTAAAAGGATTAAAAAGTATTAATAGTAACACACTATCTCTACCTTTAAAACATTCACCCTCTTTTTTGGTAGATATATGCATCCTTAATTGAATTTAACAAAAAGTTAAGATTTTGTTAAATGCAGTAGTGGCATAATCAGTGGTATAAAAAACAACGGAGTTAGATGAGGAAGGGACTCAGTGAGGACACAATATTGGCGAAAGTCAGGATAGTGGCCTTAATGGAAAATCAAAGGATGAACTATAGATCCAAACACACTTAACAGTATGCTTACTGGGACATCGTTATTCTCACTAGCAGGAATCAGATTCAAAGTTGTTGATGGCAGTGAGCCTTGCCAATAATGTGAATAATTAGAGGAAATTAGCTTGGGAGAAAATTTGCTTGACTAAGGAATGGGATTTACACCAACCAATCATAATCCTCTCATCTAAATTTTGATTTACAAGGTAGAAGAAAGGGTATAGACCAGGTGCAGTGATCCCAGCACTTTGGGAGGCTGAGGTGGGAGGATCCCGTGAGCCCAGGAGTTTGAAACCAGCCTGGGCAACATAGCGAGACCCTGTCTTTACAAAAAATTTTAAAAAATTAGCCAGGTATGGTGACATGCACCTGTAATCCCACCTACTTGGGAGGCTGAGGCAGGAGGATTACTTGAGTCTAGGAGTTTGGGGCTTCAGTGAGCTATGATTGTGCCACTGTACTCCAGCTTGGGTGACAAAGCGAGACCCTGTCTCAAAAAAAAAAAGAATATAAAGTAATAGAAGAAAAGGATGTGGGATGGGCAGGAAACTGGGGCAGAATACCAGACAGAGTACGGGTAGCCACCACCCCTGTCACCTTAAACTTGGCATTTCACAACCCTTCTTCTGTGCCTTGGTATCATGCCACCTTGAATGGCTTCCATTTACAGTTATTCTTCTTCTGATAGTAGATATCAACTATTCCTTCTATCAGTCTGTCAGTATTGGTTTCATCTTTGATTTTTCTCTTTCATCCCTATGCCCAGTATTTTAAGAGATTGTCTAGTTTGCAGTGTAACTTAAATATCTCTCTGTCTTCCTATTTCCACTGCCAGAACCATACTTCAGTGCTTCACCATCTCCTTCCTGGATTATTGTAGCAGAAACATAGCTGCTGTCTGCCCTTGGCCTTTCTCCCCCACTGAACTATGCCATATATTGTTGTCAAAATAAGTCTTCTAAAACATCCTTTTTCATGGAATCCCCTTCTAAAAACCTACAGTAATTTTTTCTTGCCCAAAATATCATGTCTAAAGAGGCCTGCCAGGTTTCAAAGGCTTGTATAATCTAGCCCCATACAATCAGTCCAATCCTATTTCTTGCTGTTCATCAGCATTCAACATCCACTTCGGTCCAGCAGGCACCCTCACCGTTTGCCTTATGTTTTGTGGTCCTACTTCTGTTTCTGCTTTGTTCATGCTTTATATCTTTTCTGGAATCCTACTTCCCTTTCTCCAAATCCTGCTTAATCACATCTTAACTGGTTTTGAAGTCATAGCTCAAGTTATTGTACTGTGAAACATTCTTCAGCTACTCTAGTCCAATTGGCCTTTTCTTGACCTCATATTGTATAGTGAGTTCTGTGCAATTAAGCACTAAATCACTCTTAAATTTTTCAGTGCTGTTCTAATAAACAACAAATACTTTGATGCTGGGGCAACACATTTTGCACCTTTTTATTTCTCATCTAGTGGTAGGTACTAGTGAATATCTTTTTTGTTTACTACATTCTTAGAGGCATTTTTTTTCTACATATTGTTTCTGTATGTGGTATATTTAATGTTTTAATTTCCTCCCCACACACATTAAACTCATGGTGCATTTTACACAATAGAGGACTATCGCAATTGATCTTTTTAAAAATTGCATTGGTGAGATGGAAGTAATCATTTATTAAGAGTTTCAATTCTACAAGTCCCATGGCTTTCACTATATATCAAGATTAAAAAATGTATATTCCAAGTGAGAGCCATTGTGTCCTTCATTTTAAAAATACTGAGCAGATAACTACTACGTGGTTCAGTAACCTTTCATGACTGAGAATATGACAGTATTGGGGGGTTTTATAAACTGATGAGTTATTCTGTGTCCCAGCCTAGTTCCCAAGAGATAAACTTGGAATTTTAAAGACCCTTTAACTTTGAATTGGAGATGGCTTCCTTAAAGTTTGGTCCTGTTTGGAGGGTTTGAGCTAGTTTTTTAGGAGACAAGACTCAAGGCTAAAATAACTTGTTGAGTCATGGCTAAAGCCTGAAGATGGCAAAGGAAACCTATGGAGTGAGGGCAACTAAGGAAGGAGGTAGATTTATTTGGAAAGTCTTGAAGGAATAGGACTAAAATAGGAAAAAACTCTCAGGGCCTGCAGTGTTTCAAATTCATAAAACTGGCTACCTAGAGTGCTAACATAGAGCTTTTTTTCTTTTGGTCTGAAAATCTCACTTTAAAAGACCCTTTCAGCTTTAAAATTATATTTTATATTATGCTACTTAGTTTGTTAAGTTCTCAAATTGTGGTCATATTAGCATCAACTGGAAATTTAAATTTGGGGGCTCCATCCTAGATTTACTGTAACAGAAACTCTGGGGCTATGGTCAGCAGTCTTTGTTTGAACAAGCCCTCCAGGTGATTCTGCTTCTCAAACTGAAGTTTGAGAACCACAGGATTAGAGGATTCATCTTTAAAGAGAATATACTAAGCCAGAGTCTTCTGTGGCCAAGTTTTAGTATAGCAGTCCTCCCTCTTCTGCAGTTTCACTTTCCATGGTTTCGTTTACCCTTGGTCAACTGGTCTGAAAATATTAAGTGGAGAATTCCAGAAATAAACAATTCATGTTTTAAACTGCACTCCATTCTGAGTAGCATGTTGAAATTTCATGCCATCCTACTCTGTCCTGTCCAGGATATGAATCATCCCCTTTGTTTAGCATGTCTACACCTTATATGCTACCCACCCGTCAGTCACTTGTAGCCATCTCAGTGGTATCGCAGTGCTGTTTTCAAGTAACCCTTATTAATATTTACTACTGTTACTTATTTTACTATTTACTGTGTAAATTGTATTTTATTATGGTTATTAATCATTAGTTATTGTTAATCTTACTGTGCTTAATTTATATTTAATAAATTAAACTGTATCATAGTTATACATAGGAAGAAACATAGTATATATAGGGTCTGGTACTTTCTGTGGTTTCAGGCATCCACTGGGGGTCTTGGAATGTATCCCTGAAGGATAAGGGAGGACTGCTGTATTCTCAATCATTCTTAAGTACCCTAGGTAGAATTAATAATAATAATTCCTTAATTTTAATTTTCATAGTAGTTGAATATAATTCTGCTATAGCCTTGTTAGCCTGTGTTGTACATTTCTCTTCGTCCAAACTGAAATTTTTATTCTCAGTAATTGTGTGTTAAATGAATTGATGAATAAAAATTGAACACATAATCCATAGTTGTCATTGAGCTCAGTTCTAGTCAATAGTTAAAAGTCTCACACACACACACACACACACACACAGAAAATACCAGTGATTCATATGCAAGACAGTATGGGATATGTAACCCAGGGGTCAACAAACTTTTTCTCCAGAAGGCCAGATAGTAAATAGTTTTGGCTTTGTAGGGCATAGAATCTCTGTTGCGATTCCTTTACTCTGCCATTGTATCGGGATTACCCATAGACAATATATAAATGAATGGATGTGGCTGGATTTGGCCTTCAGGCAGTAGTTTTTGGATCCCTGTGACCCATTGACACACTGAGAAAACAACTCAAAGGATACAGATAACAGTTCTCAATCTTCTCTCCTTTTCCTTGACAAACAATGGATAATGATCACCTGACTTGCTTGATATTAATTGTCCTGTAGTTTTCCCTTGGGTAAACCCAGAATTATATGCGAAGCATAGTAGAATACAAATAAGTGAGAGTTGTATTTCAGGACTAGTCTTAACTCATTTCCTAATATTAATAAGAACAATAAAGTCTGTTGACATCTGGCTTCTGGCCTGACACATCAAGAGCTTGGAAGTCCTCACTCCTGTCATCAGAACATGAAAAAAAAAAGCTGAACAAACTGAAAATCGGCAACTCTTCTTAGATCCTTTGGAGGTTACAGGGCAAAGGGCTACTCTGAATACTGGAGAGACAGGTGATACAGAGAATCATAGATTACCTGGAGCAGAATCCCAGTAGTAGGAGCCCACAGCCAGTAAAGGTAGGAGCTGATGAATTGCTGGAGGCTTAATGTGGACTAGCTTGAGAATTAAAAACTCAAAGGGAGTCTAGTTTTAGAGTTTTAGGAGCAGTTTCAACTTCCAGGAGCCGTACCAGGTTCTCACTGTGAATATCAGAGAAAAATCCCCTTGTGCTTCCTGCAGGGGGCGGAGAAAAGTGACCATTTTGAAATATGCCCAGAGCTCTGTGTTCTCTTCAACAAGATTTGCCCTCAAAGGAACCTATTATATTTCACCAAAGCCTAATTAACTGGGGCTTTACCAAAGCCTCACAGACCTGGAGGAAGGAAAATATCCACCTCCAGCCCCCTCTGACCTTTGATGTGAGGGAAGGAAAATATTCAACTCAGACTATGTAAGACTGAGTCCTAATCATAGAACTCTAGAATGCTTTCCCTCCCCCTACAGTTTGCCACCCCATCAATAGGGCTCCTGTCTAATAACAGAAGATTACAATTAAAAGAATTATAAGCTCTACTTAAGGAGTCTCAATGGACACCCAAAACAATGGGGGGAGATAAAAACAAGAACCCTAGAAAAAATAGCTTCTGACACCACAGTTACAATAAACAGTAAATACAACCAAACTCCTAGTCAAATAAGCATACAACCTCATAATAAAGGCATATCTCAGTTCCATTTACCCAATATATCATTTCTGGCTTTCAACGAGAAATTACAAGGCATGCTAAAAGGCAAAAGCAAACAAAAAAACCCACTTTCTGAAGAAGCAAACCAAGCATCAGAATCAGACTCAGATATGACAGAATTTGGAATTGTCAGGGAATTTAAAATAACTATGATTAATATGCTAAGAGCTCAAAAGGAAAAAGTGGACAAAATGCAAGAACAGATAGGTAAGGTAAACAGAGAAATGGAAACTCTTTAACTAAGAATCCAAAGGAAATGTTTGAAATCAGACACTAACAGAAATGAAGAATGCCTTTGATGGCCTCATCAGTAAACTAGATATGACAACATGACTGAGGAAAGAATCTGTGAGTGTGAAGATACATCATTAGAAGCTTTCAAAACTGAAATGTAAAGAGAAAATTTGAAAAAGATGGAACAGAGCATCCAAGAACTGTGAGACAATTAGAGAAGGTATAACGTAAGTATAATAGGAATATCAGAAGTAATACAAAGAAAGGAACAGAAGAAATATTTGAAGTAATAATGGTTTGAGAATTTTACAAAATTAATGACACACACCAAACCATAGATCCAGGAAGCTCGGAGAACACCAACCAGGGTAAATTCTAAAAATCCTATACCTAGGCATATTTTGTTCAAACAGTAGGAAATTAAAGACAAAATCTTGAAAGAAGCTGGGGAGGAAAAATGACTCTACCTACAAGGGGATAAGGATAAGAATTACATCAGACTTGTCTTCAGAAACTGTGCAAGCAAGAAGAGAGTGGAGTGAAATATTTAGTGTTAAAAGAAAAAAAAAAAAAAAACTAAAACCACCAGCCTAGAATTTTGTGTCCAGCAAAATTGACCTTTAAAATAAAGGAGAAATAATAACTTTCTCAGACAAACAAAACTTGAAATTTGTCACCATAAAATGTGATGAAAAGGTCTTCAGAGAGAAGGAAAACAATACAGGTTAGAAACTCAGAGCTACATAAAGGAAGAGTGAGAAGGAAAAGAAGGTAAAAGAAAATCTTTTCTTATATTTAATTGATATGACAGATAATTGTTCAAAATAACAGCAACAATGTATTCAGTGATTAAAACTCATGGATAAGTGAAAAGAATGACAGCAGTGTTATAAGAGATGGGGTGGAGGAGTTAGAAATACACTGTTATGAGGTATTTGCACTAATTGCGAAGCAGTATATTGTTATTTGCAAGTGGACTTGGATTAGTCATAAATGTGTATTGCAAACTAGTGCAACCACCAGAAAAAATTTAAATGAAGTGTAATTGATATGCTAGGAGTATAGAGAAAATGAAATCATAAAATGCTCAGATAAAACCAGAGAAGGCAGAAATAGAAAGGGAAACAAAAAATAGAAACAAAGAAAAAGGGCAATGAATAGTAAACAGTTACAAACATGGTACATGTTAACCCAGCTGTATCAATAATCACTTTAAGTAATACCAACTAAAAGATTGTCAGAGTGGATAAAAAGCAAAACCCAACTCTGTATGTTGTCTACAAGTGTATAATTTATAGACTTTGGTACTTTATCATTTAGTAACCGGTTACTTGTAACATACTTCATGGATGTGTTGTAACACTGAATTTGAGAACTTTTGCTATAAAAGTTGCAAGCAAATGGCAAAGCGCTTAAGTTGTAGAAGAGTTGAAGGGGAAATGGCCATATTTTTTGCCTAGGTTTATGTTTAAACCACTTAATTTTCTCCACTTAGAATTAATTTGACAAGTAATTATTGAGCACTTATATGGATTCTGATTTTTTATGAAACAGCTTTATTGAGATAATTTTCATACCGTTATATTCATCTGTTTTAAGCATGCAGTTAAATGGTTTTTAGTATATTTACAAAGTTATACAATCATCACCATGATCTGATTTGAGAACAATTTGATTGTTTTAAGCAGTCGAAAAGTGAATTATAGTGACTGAGCTACATAGCAATTAGAAATAGAAAGGTTGTTTATCTAAGTATAATTCTGAAGGGTCAAGGACAGTAGGAACATTTGAGGTAGTGTTTTTTGTTTGTTTTTTAATACATGTTGATGAAACTTCACAATAGGATGTGGGTTTCTAGAAACTCAGAAGATGAAGTTGCACTTGGCTGTGTTGTTTTTTTCTGCCTTCTTTCCTTGCTTTTGTCCTCAGTGGATCAGTGCTCTATTGCTTTAGATATGCTACAAAGCTTTCTTCCACTTAGATGCTTACTGCTAAAAAAATTATCAAAGTATTGTGTTGAGTTTCACCATAACTGATCAAATACTTGCGTGGATTTCCTGTGGTGCACATTATTTTCAGACACTTCTACTTTATGTATTTGTAATTATAAAGTACTATATGTAAGTTATCATTTTTTGTGACATATTTTGAACCATTAAGGTAATTATACTCCCCTACATTAGTTTTCTCTTTAAGATGGATAGAAAATTTCTCTGCCAAGCATAGAAATTTACTAAACAGTAACTTTTATAAAAAATCTTGCTTATTTAACAGTTCTAAGGTAAAAAATTATCAGAATCACAGGGAGGTAATCCAGTGTAGTGGAATAATAAGTAATTTTTATAAGTTCTGGAATTAGTTGCTTGAGTTTGCCACCCAAGTCACCTAACCTTTGAAGCTATTTCCTTTTTCAATAAAATAGAAGTATTAGTAGTAATAGTACTTACCTTATAGTATTGTAATGAAGACTAAAGGAGATAATTCATACAAAACACCGTAGAATCTGGCACATGGTAAGTACTTAATAAATGTTGGCTGTTATTTTTTAACAGCAATAAAATTCAAAGAACCTTTTCATTTTAACATACCATCTGTATTCATTTTAACATACCATCTTATATGAGTACTTCTGATTCTTGTTACTGTATTACTGTACTGTGTTGGAGGGAACCATGATGATATGTGAAGGAAGACTTTTCCATGCAGTAGGAACAGCAAATGCAAAGGTCTTGAGAAGGCTGCATGCAAAGAGGCAGCAGCAAGAGTGCTGTGAGTGCGGTAGAGTGTAGCAGATGAGGTCAGAGGTTAAAGGAGGGGGCAGGTTTGTGTTGGGCTTTGCAGATCTTGTAAGCACTAAGACTTACGCTTTCATTCTGAGTGAGATGGGCATTACAGGAGGACTCTGAGCAGAGGGGTGACATGACCCAACTGATGCTTTAAAAGTCTCACTTGGCTGCTGTGTTGAGAATAGAGTGTAGAATATGGGTAAAGGGCAGACACAGGGAGACCAGACAGCACGGAGTCATTGAAATTTTGAGTAAGAGATGAAGTAAATACATCTAAATACATCACATTAATAAGTGATGGTCTTAGGGTATTGCAGTTAGCTATGAGTGATTTTATTTAAACTTGATATTTTCCAAAAATTATGTGATGTATTAGGCTCTTTGATTAGAGAGATGTACTTGCTATTAAGTACAGTATTATGGGTGCAATTATTAAATCTGAAAGATTTGCCCATCAAAGAGACTGAATGTTCATAATCTGTATACTGAGTACAATGAAGCATCAGCAATTTCAAGTAAATGACCTAAGTAAATTAGTAAAAAGTAAGAGTTAAGAAATAAAACATTTTACATATAATTCAGTTATTTTAAATAACTGGAATATAACTAAACGAGAACATATTAACAATAGAGACAGAAGATAGAAACGATTATCATCATGATAGTCTAGCAGCCTTACTACTCCTGGTTTCCTCTTTCAGTGGAGTTCTGTCAGTTACTATTTTGAAGTCTCAAACTCTTGTTTAAATAATTGCATTTAGATCGTGGTCTTAATAGGCCACTCTAATTGACCTTGTTCCTTCACCTGCTGTCCTTTTGCCTGATCCACTTTCTGCCAGCTCCACCTCCTGAGTAAATTTCAAATTATCCCCTTCAGAACTCAGCTAACTATTAATACAAAAGGAGCCTTTCCTGAGTCCTTTAAATTAAGTTCTTGATCACTCTCCCTCTAAATTCTAATTCTTCTTACCGCTTGTTAAAATTATAATAAAATAATTATACGTTTATGTAGTTTCCTTAGTTAGATTATTAGAACCATGTATATGGATTGTATCTCTCTTACAGAAATTTCCCCAGTGCAGAATGAATGCATGCATGAATGGATGAGCTAACTTAGTAACTACCAAACCTCTTGTAGACTTCACTTGGAGGTCTGGTGCAGTTTTCCTGGGATTTCTCCTCCCACCTCCCACTGTCCACCCACTCATGTAGTGTTTTAAATTGTAAGTAACTAAATGTGGTTGAGCTTATAAATGAAAACGGCAAACATTAGTATTCAGTAAAAATTTAAGTTTCCTTGGTACACCATTTTCAATAACACAGAAGCACAGCTTATTGTTAAGTTTCTCTTTACAGACAACCTTTTGGAATGTTTCAGTGTTAATATAGATAGTATTACCAAGATATTATATATTGTTTTATTAGCATTCGAATAAGCATGTATAATTACAAGTATTTTTTTTTTAAGCTTGAAATTTGAAACATTTTCCTAAAATTCACCTATGTTTCCTTTTCCCTTAGTGTAGTGGATTTTACCAATATAGGTTGTATACTTTCTTATAATACACTGTTCAGTTATAAAGAAGCGTCCAGTGCTCTTAATAAAAATATGTTAATTTTTTAAATGATTTCTCATTTGTCATAGGGAAGGAGGAAAACATTAATTCTGGTGGCACTACCATACTTTAAAAAAATTTTTTTAACCTCTGGAAATTGTGACGTCAAATTAACATTGCCTGTTGAAAACGAATATGAGGGAAATCTGGCACGTATGACAGTTATGACACTTAGCTGTGATCTTTAAGGCTTAATTTTGGAGGGATGGGATTTCTTTCCTGAAGGCCACTTACAAAGAATTCACGATTAACCAAGCACTATGCCTTCTTAAAAATTTATTTTTGTTTTTAATTGGCAAATAATAATTATAATATTTATGGGGTACAATGTGGTGTTTCCATATTTGTATACATTGCGGAATGAACAAATCAGGCTAATTAACATATCTGTCACCTCACATACTTATTTCTTTGGGTGAGAATATTTAGAATCCACTCTTTTAGTAATTTTGGTACATACAATACATTATTATTAACTTTGGTCACCTTGCTATGCAGTAGATTGCCAGAACTTACTCCTCCTGGTTAACTAAAACTTTGAATTCTTTGATCAACATCTCCCCTTTCCCTGCCCACCCTCCACCCCCAACACTTATGTTTTTATGTCTGTCTCAATTTTTCAAACAACTATTCTGATCACTTTTTCTTTCTTGTAGAGTAATAAGTGTTTGTTCACTATTTCTTGCTCTGAGGGGATTTTTAGAATTTTTAAAAACACAACATAGAGAACTCTAAAGAGTTTCCCCTATATAAAAGAGACCTGAGGAACCTCCAACCAGAAAGAAAACTCCCTTTTGCTCTTTGATGGTTGGCCAGTCCCATCTTAGTGATGGGTGCCACTTTTCTTTGGGGCTACAGTTTTGTTTTGATGCCCTTCTTCTGTGGAGGGTTTCATATAGTGCATGCATAGCTATTTATAGCTTTCATTCCGTTCACCATGATAAGGAAATCTTTGGGTACAGACTTGATTACTAGTGGGTAATTTATATCATAGGTCACACTTTAGTTTTGTTAAATAGCAGGTCTTAACAGAATGCTTAAGTATTTACAGTTTTTTTTTCTATATTACTTTCTTATTCCACCTTTGCTTCTAGCCCATTTAAGCCTGGGTTTTCCTTCTCAGTTCCTTTCATAACTTTCTTTTTCTTTTTTCTTCAGTTCTGCCTCTGAAATTGAGGGCCGAGTCTTTGGCTTCATGGAGCTAATGATCAGGGTTTTTCACTTAGCAGTCTCCCTGAGCTAATCTTCCCTAGTGTATGTAACATCTGTTTTGTCACCCTTCCCAAAGCTATTCCTTACTTTTAATCCTTCTTAAGGTGACTGCCCTCTAGATAACTAATGTATTCCTGTTGGATGTCGACACCTGTACTTCCTCTCTTTATAATTAATTACTAATTCCCCAATTCTTCTTCTAGTCACTACTTTACGTAGACTCTTTGTGGCCCCAAAATATCTGCATTGGTCTCGTATTACATCTACTTCTTTAAACTTGTATTTTATAAATATAAAAGGATTACCTTTTTATCCAGTCTAAAATTAGACCTGAGATAATTTCTAGTAAATTCTGAATGGAAGTATTCCTTCACAACACTCATGTTAATATAGTCGGAAGTATTTGTGGTGGGAAATTCAGAACCCCCTAGTTTGTCTCCCTATCTTTTTTTTTTTTTTTTTTTTTGAGACAGAGTCTCACTGTGTTACCCAGGCTAGAGTGCCATGGCATCGTCATCCTAGCTCACAGCAACCTCAAACTCCTGGGCTCAAGCAATCCTTCTGCCTCAGCCTCCCAAGTAGCTAGGACTACAGGCATGCGCCACCATGCCTGGCTAATTTTTTCTATATATTTTTAGTTGTCCGATTAATTTCTTTCTATTTTTAGTAGAGACGGGGTCTCGTTCTTGCTCAGGCTGGTTTCGAACTCCTGAGCTCAAATGATCCGCCCGCCTGGGCCTCCCAGAGTGCTAGGATTACAGGCGTGAGCCACCACGCCTGGCCTGTCTCCCTGTCTTTTGATGCTCCCTGAATTTTTTCTCCATTCCCTTTTTGTTCTGTTGTTTTTCTTCTCTTGATCTTATCCTTTTCCCCTTCTCTTTTACCTTTTTTCTGTCTTCTACTTCTTCACTCCATCATAAAAGAAAAAAATGTATTCATATAATTCATAAAACCTTTATGTCTGCTTTTCTTACATGTAGAATCTGAGAAGTTGACAGCTTTATGTTTCTTTATCGGATAGTTTTCAAAGCTTAATTAAGTTATTTAAGAAAAGATGAGAGCCTTTGGTATAAAAAAGATTATATAAAATCATTTAATAATGTACTGTAGAGAAGAAGGTGTGAGTCAGCAAGCAAGTTTAAAGAAGGAAGGAGTTGTGATAGATTGATTTCTTGTTTTCTGCAGTCTCCAGATACAAGCCTAGCAAATCCCAACCTGTTGAAGGTACCTGTTGAAGGCAGAGAGGAATTAAACTAGAAAGACAGTTTGGGATTCCTAACTTCTAAAATGAAATGTGAAATGTTGTGAATTCTCTACATTTTCAACCTGTTTGGATAGAAGTATGACTTAATGTCTTGCTTTAAATAATAAAGTAAGTTTTCTATACTATTTTATCATTAGTTTTTTAAAGTAAGGTGGAATGTATATTCCACCATTGGCAGTACAGTATGAACAGTTCAGAGGTTGCTCAGACAATTGTTCTCCTGGATGAAGGCAATGACCTGTGGAAGGACTATAACTGAAACTTAGCAGGAGAGATCCAGTTTTATAGTAAATTGCTTTGGGATGTCAGTTGTACAGTGTTTACTGCTTGATTATATAGCTGAGGTTACATGACTTAAGAGATGACTTAAAGAGATGAATGGGCTCTGGAATGATTGTGGCAGATTAAAAAACAAAATAGGCTGGGTGTGGTGGCTCATGCCTGTAATACCAGCACTTTAGGAGGCTGAGGTGGGAGGATTGCTTGAGGTTAGGACTTCAAGACCAGCCTGAGCAATATGGCGAGACCATGTCTCTACGATGAATTAAAAAATTAGCTGGGCATAGCTTAGATGGGAGGATTGCTTGAGCCCAGGAGTTGGAGGACTGTGCCACTGCACTCCAGCCTGGGCAAACAAAGCAAGATGCTGTCTCTTTTAAAAAGAAGAAGAAGTTATTTTAGACCTGCATATTTTGGCTGTTTCAGATTACAGTTATTCATCCCTGAAATCAAAATATAAAACTATTACATTCAGTAATGTCTAATGATGAAATCTTGTTTGTTACTGCCATTCATGTTCTTTTCTTCATTTAGAATTATAATCAAGTTGTAGTTCAGTTATAATACAAATAAATGATAAAGGAAGCATCACAAATCAGCAGGAGGATTATTTAATAAATAGTATTAGTGTAGTTGGTTAGCTGTTTGTATGAGGGAGGAAATAAATTTAGAGACTCAACTCACAGCAGTCATCAACAGAATTCCAGATGAATAAATAATAAATGAAAAAAAACAATGGGATGATTTTTAAGAACTATAACAAAACAGGCCAGGCGCAGTGGATCACACCTGTAATCCTAGCACTCTGGGAGGCTAAGGTGGGAGGATTGCTTGAGGTTAGGAGTTTGAGACCAGCCTGGCAACCTAACGAGAGCCTGTCTGTACAAAAATTTAAAAATTAGCCATATGTGGTGTCTCATGCCTGTAGTCCCAGCTACTTGGGAGGCCCAGGCAGGAGGATCACTTGAGCCAGGGGTTTGGGGTTACAGTGAGTTGTGATTGCACCACTGCACTTCAGCCCGGACAACAGAACAAGACCTTGTCTCTTAAAAAAATAAAAAATAGAAATGAATTTCTGATGGAGTGAAAGTTTTTCTCTATTAGAAGACGGTGTCTCAGAACAAACAAAAATAGATTTTACAAAAACCCAAAAAATTTAGATATTTTTTCACTTACACCTAAGCCAAATAAAAAACAATCAAGACAGAGTAAAATTTGAATGGTTATGCAATCTAGAATATTGGTTGGGTAAAAACATGCAGTTTAGTTACACAATTTCACACATAGAACTAAACACACACACAAAGATACAAAATCCTAATCTTAATAAGAGAATGGAAGAAAAACACACCAAAGATACTGCTTTCTGGTAATGTTGGGAGTGGTGATATGGATTATTTTGAAATAGTTATTTTCTTTTTTATGTATTTTTGAACCTTTCTGAAATGAGCAGTTTATTTTAAAAGTATTTCTTTTAAAATTGCCTACAGATCAAGTCCAAATACTTCATAATTCCTTGTCGTTCTAGCTTATCTTCTCTTTCCTCCTTTCTCTTATACGCAGTTTTCTTACCAGGGACTTGCACGGCTCTTTTTACAAAATTTTACAAAAATTTTGATATGAGTGCCTTCAACTTTTTCAGTTTCACTGCATGGCCCACCACATCTTATTTGTATTTCATCCAGGTGCATAACACATTTGTTTGCCTATCCTTGAAGGATATCCTTGCCTTGCAACCCTTGCCTGACAGATACAGAGTAACTTGGAGTTCTTGCTGTTCTCTCAAGTCTATCCCTTAGTCTTCCATCTCTTGCCTTGGCTTTGGCTATATGCTTTAGCAATAATGCTTCCGTTCGCCCTCTGCACATTGAAAGACAGCTCTCAAGACAATAATAAGGCCACCTCAGTTTACTTTATACTTTTCGGTGTTTTTTTACCCCGTTTACCTTGTACTTCCAGTATAGCATTTATCACAGTTTGCACGTACTATGTTTTCTAACTTTGTATGTCTTTCTTTTCCAGTACATGTTGAGCCCCTGATGGGCAGCAAGTGTATCCTATTCATCTTTTTGTCTCCCACTGTGCTATGTTAGGAAATACTTACGGTCTTGATTTAAATAATAATTTGTCACAGTTTCAATCACTAGTCAGAAAGATGTTTTAGTCCATTTGACCCCTATGCATTTCTTCTTGTTTGATATAAAATCTTAATGAATTGTCTTTTTTAAAGATATTTATTTTTCACATATTAAAAGCAAAAGCATATTAAGTACAGAAAAAATTTTAAAACACAAAAGAACTTATTTCTACCATCTATATACATGACACATTTTTGTTTCTTTTATTTTTTTCCTATAGTTTTTTTGTTTGTTTGTTTTGATCTAGTCTAAATCACGTGGTAGTATATCCTTCCTTAAAATCTTTATTTCTTCAACAAATATTAAGCACCTATTATCAGGCAGGTACTCTTTCAGAACTCAGGGGCTATAGCAGTAACAAAATAGTAAAAAGCTTTCATAAAGCTTGTAGTGGAGGGAGACATAATAAATAATATATAAAATATATATATCCTATATATGCTATATGATAGTAAATTCTCTGAAGAAAAATTAAGTAAGGACAATGAGGAAAATATGTATGGCAGGAAGACGATTACAGTTTTAAATAGGTTGGTCAGTCAGGGAACCTTCACCAAGGTAACATTTGAATAAAGACCTGAATTATAGAGTGAGCCATATAAGATATCTGAAAACAGAGCATTTATTTATAGTTGTGAAACCTAAAAGCCCAACAAAAAGAATGTGTGTTATCATTTTTAAATTACTATAAAAACTGAATAGCCATTAAGAGACCCTGTTGTTAGTTCATGTATGATGACTTGGGAAAATGCCCACCATGCAGTGTTAAATGGGAAAAGAAAAATATCCAACTAATTTCATCCTAATTTTAAAAAAGATTTTATGTACATGTGTATATACAAATATATGAGTGCAAGTAAAAGAAAATATACCAGAAGTTAGCAGATGTTCTTTGTGGGGTATGTTCTTTTAAAATTTTTTTTTTTACGTTTTTCTATTTCAGTTTTTTTAATAAGTATGTGTTAAGATAACCTTTTAAAGTATTTAAAAATTAATTTTGATACATTTTAACTTACAGGTCCTGCCTTAATGGAGTAATAGGTATTGAACTTACCCTCTCTCCATAATCAACTATAAAAGTGGATGAAATACATGAAGCAGCTGGGTTTTATTTATCATTAAATAGCAAAGCATAGGGCTGTGATCCTAAGGAGAAGAGAAACCCCAGAGATAAACTCACCCTGGCTATTCAACTGTAATTCAGGGAAATAAATTCCAAATAGAGACCAGAGGTTTAGTGGGAGAAAGGAAACAGTGATTGGAGTGCATGGCTACTGAAGCAGCTAGAATTTGTGAGGCTAGGTACTAGAAAGGGGAGAGCTGCTTAGAGAAGAAGCTTCAGAAACCTTTATATGGGTTACCCTGATTGTTTGGCTGAATATCGAACTCCTTATGTGCAGGGCCAGTCTCTTCAGAGAACAACTAGGGCCTGTTCTTCAGAGAACAACTACTGGGGTCTGGAGTCAAGAGGAGGTTCTGGAGATCACACAGGGCCGAGAGAAAGAATTTCAAACAACTACCTTGCAGAGACGTTGCTGAGCACCTTGAGCATTAGTTAAGACTTCAGAAAGTCTATGGCATAGGACTAGAGCTACTCTATCCATAGACAAAGAGCTTCTAGACTGATTCTAACAAAGCAAAAAAACTAACCGTCAAAAGTTTCAGGTTCAGCTTCCAGTAAATTATTTCATGTCAAAACAAAACACACTTTGAAGGAATTCCAGACATTCAACAACATAGCACCTGCAGTGTCCAGCTATATAAAAAATTACTAAACAAATGAAGAAGCAGGAAAATGTCTATAGAAAAAAAATGAATAGAAACAGACCCAGAGATGACAAAGATGTGGAATTAGAGAGACATTTTATATTGCTTTGGTAAGTATGCTCAAGGATTTAAAGGAAAAGATGGACATGATCATTACACAGATAGGAAATCTCAGCAGAAGTGGAGCTCTAAATAAGAATCAAATGGAAAACCCAGAACAGAAAAATTCAATATCTAAAATGAAAAATTTGTAAATATGTTTAATGGCAGGTTAGAAACTACAGAAGAAAAACTTCAGTTAACCTCAGAGAGAGAAAGGAGAGCAAAAAGAAATGAACAAGCCTCAGTGACCTATGGGGCCAATATTGAATGTAGACCATATATGTAAATGGAGTCCCAGAAGGAGAAGTGGTATTGGAGTAGAAAAATAATTTGAAGATATGATCATTGAAAGATTTATAAATTTGAAGAAATTCTGCAGACCCATGGAGGTCAACAGACTCCAAGCACAGTAAACAAAAGAGAAATCATGCTAGTACGTCAAGTCAAATTGCTGAAAATCAAAGAGAGCATATTAAAAGCAACCAGAGTGGGAGGGGAGGGGGAACACACATTATTTTACACATAGGCGAACCATAATAGCAGTGAACACTGACTTCTTATCAGAAATAATGAAGGCTAGAAGACAATGGAATGTCCTCTTTAAAGTGCTGAAAGAAAACAAACGTGGAATTCTAAATTAAGCAAAAATACCTTTTTAAAATGTAGACAAAATGGACATTTTCAGATGCACAAACGCTATGAGAATTAATCACCATCAGACTTTCACTATAAATAATGCTGAAATAAGTCCTTCAGGTTTAAGGAAACTGATACTAGTGAGAAACTCAGATCTAAATGAAAGGATGACGAGAACCAGGATTGATCTCTCTATAGGTGATAATAAATGACATTTTCCCTTTATTTCCTATAAAAGACAATATTCTGTTTAAAGCAAAAATGTTAACAATGTATTGTTGGTTTATAACATGTAGAAGTAAAAGCACAGAGGGTAGGAAGAAGATAGATTGAATTGCATTGTTGTAAGATGATGAAGTGGTATAATATTAATTGAAGGTAAACTGATAGATTGTTTATATATTGTAATTTCTAGAGCAATCACTAAAAAAAGTGGTACAGGCCGGGCGCGGTGGCTCACGCCTGTAATCCTAGCACTCTGGGAGGCCGAGGCGGGCGGATCGTTTGAGCTCAGGAGTTCAAGACCAGCCTGAGCAATGAGCAAGACCCTGTCTCTGCTAAAAATAGAAAGAAATGATC
>RJWJ010002341.1:35721-103396 GCA_004363605.1 Indri indri
CTAAAAAGCTAATAGAAGTGATAAAATGGAATACTAAAATATACCAGGTGAATCAAAAAGAAAACAGAAAAGAAGGAACAATGCACCAAAGAAAAGAATAATAGATAAGAAAACCAATTAAGTTTGAAAATTTAAAGCCAACCATATTAATAATGATAATACTTTAAATGTAAATGGACTTAAATATTACAGTTATAAGACAAGATTTTCAGAATGGATAAACAAGCAAGACCCAACTATATGCTGTCTGTAGTACTGCACTTTAAATGTAAAGATACAGAACAGATGTAAAAGGAAAAAAGATATACTAAACAAACACCAATCATAAGAAAGCTAGAGTGGCTCTGTTAATATCAGACACAGTAGTCTTCAAGACAATGAGTATTACCAGTGATAAAGAGGACATTTTATGATGGTAAAAGTACCAGTTCATAAAAAAGACGTAAAGTCCTAAATGTATATTTGCAACTAATAATGGAACATCAATATACGTGAAGCAAGAGCTGATTGAACTAAAGGGAGAAATAAAAGTTAATTTTGTAGTTTTGCCAGTTAATGACTGAGAAATTATTACATTTTAGCTTTTTATGATAAACCTCAGAAGGGTAATAATGCTTATTTGTTGTCAATCTTTTCTTCTCCCAGTGTCATCCTGCTCACTAATTTTTTTTTATCTGAATTGAGTTTCTTCACTCATTTGTTTATTAACTGTTTTAATGTACATTTATTCTCTGTGCAATTAGGTCTTTCTATTATCTGATATTAGTTCATATTGGGAATGTACATTTGTAATAAGACAGATATAGATTTGAGTTCTAGTTCCTCTCTAGATTTGTATTTCTTTGTACTTCATTTTGTAAGCAATATATATATATATAACACAATGTATTGGCACTCAATATATGATAGCATTTTATCTCAGAGAGTGTTTGTTTGTTTTTGTTTTTTAGTATTTCTGGGTTTGTTTGGTTTCGATGGAGGTGATTAGAGCCTTCTTGTTTCTCACTACACATGCTATTAAAGTTGGCTTTCCACTTCCTTCCCTGATAGAGAGTAACTACTTTGCTATTCCTCTCCACCTCTAGGGGCCTGGATGCTATACAGTAGTTTCTCGGTATCCATAGGTGATTGGTTCTAGGACCCCTGTGGATAACAAAATTCAGGGTATGCACACGTCCTTATATAAAATGGTATAGTATTTGCATATAACTATGTACATCTGTCTGATATACTTTAAATCATCTCTAGATTACTTATAATACCTAATACTGTAAATACTATGTAAATAATTGTTATACTGTATTGTTTTGGAAATAATGACAAGAAAAAGTCCGTACAGGTTCAGTGCAAACAATACCAACCATCCATTTTTTTATTCTGAATATTTTCTCTCTGTGGTTGGTTGAATCCATGGGGAACCCACAGATACAGACAGCTGACTATATATCTATACACTATGCTTACTGGGTTTTCTCCAGTCCCCCATTGACTGTCTTTGATGTTGGTACTGACTAATTACTGGAGAATTAATAAAAAGGAAAGATAAGCCATGACAAATTGGTTTGGTTGAGTAAAAGAATATTGATTACTGTCATTTACATGAGCTCTTTAGTATTCATGCCTGAATATGTTACTATGAAATAACAGTTATGCGTATCATTAAAAAGGGTATAATCAAATAAATCTTACCTATCATACAGTTTAGCTAATGTGTACTCAGACATCATGACCATAGTCCTTAGTGCTCAAGTTCTGTGGTCACTGACTCATAACTTAAAATGTTTCATGGAAAAGATGTCTGTATTACAAAAGGCACATAGTGTATAGTGTGTGCTTTAGAATAGTCTGTTCATTCCTTTAAAACATCAAGAAGAAGCAATCACACAAATTCAGAGTATGAGGCATTCTAAAGACAACTATCCTGGGCTCTTAAAAAAGGGACTATCATAGGGAAAAAAACAGTCTAGGGACTGTTCTAGACAAAAGATGTAACAAACATATACAATGCATGAACCTAGATTTGTTCTGGTTCTAGGGATAAGAGCCATGTAAGACATTATTGAGGTAATTAAATGTGAGTGTGGACTGCATGGTCTCTTGTAGAATTATTAATTTTCTTAGGTGGCATAATAGAATTGTGGTTGCTTAGGAGATTTTGCTTATTCTTAGGAGATGCATGTGTCTCCTTATTCTTAGGAGATGTCAAGTGTTGTAATGTCTACAATTTTTAAATGGTACAGCAAAATACATGTATTATATGTATTAATTATGTATGTAGAAATAGAAAATTTGCCAAATATTGAATCTAGGTGAAGTATATACAGTTTTTGGTTGTACTATTCTTTCAGGGGTTTTTTGTTTGTTTATTTTAACCATTTTTATGATAAAAACTTGGAGAATACCTACACACAGTTGGCAATTAAGTAAAAACCTCCAAAGAAGAAATAATGAGAAAATATAGAGAATTATTAATAGATAATAATGAAAAGATTCATATCAGAACTTGTAGATGTAGCTAACTGGCACTTAGAGAAAAAAATTGTAGCTTTACTAACTTGTACGGGGGCCAGGGAAAGTATGACCCAAGCTTTCAATATTAGATGAAAAATGAACAATAGAAATAACCTAAAGAAAATAAAAGGGTAAGAGTAGGAATTGATTAAATAGAAAATTAAAATATGATAAGATCAGTAACATCTGATTTGGCTTTTCAAACTCCTGTTCAATGTTCAGGGTTCAGGAATGACAGATCAAGGAAAAGTAGATGCAAGTAATATTAGGACTAAAAGAGTGAGACATAACTATGGATGTGGCAGAGATTAAAATAAGGGAATATTACAAGCAACTTGATGCCAATAAATTTTAAAAACTGAATGCAATGGATAAATTCCAAGAATGTTTTAAATTACTTCAATAATAGAAAACTTGATTGCTCTTTAACCTTTAAGGAACTGGAATCAGTTCTTTAAAAACTTCCTGCAAGAAAATGCCAAGTCCCAATAGTTTCATAAGTGAAATCTACTAACAGTTCTCGGAACAGATAATTCTAATCTTACACAGATTCAGAAATTGGAAAAGAAGGAATTCTCTGTGGTAGTTTTAAAATATGTTTACAAACTTTTCTGATACTCTTTCTTTCATGAAGTGTAGCCTAATTTCCCTCCCCTTGAGTGTGGCTGGACCTAATGATGTAATTCTAACAGAAAAATAGCAGAAGTGATGGGGTGGAACTTCAGGGACTAGTTCATAAAAGGCACTTTACCTCCTTCTCATGGCTTGCTGTCTTGTATTATTTGTTCTGGGAGAAGGCAATCACCATATCATGAGGTAGGAAGCCTGTGGGGAGGCCCTTGTGGTGACGAATTGAGCTCTCCTGCGGATAGTCATATGGGTGGGCCATGTTGGAAATGGATACTGCAACCCCTGCTGACAACCTGACTGAAACCTCATGATAAACCCTTGGACAGGTAGGGTGGAAGGGCATGCCTCTAACCCTTGCTTGGGTGAGGCAAAGACATAAAGTGTAACCTTAATGTTTGTACCCTCATAATACCCTGAAATTAAAAAAAAAAAACAAAAAAACCCTTAGAACCCATCCAGCTAAGCCACTCCCAAGATTCTGATACAGAAACTGTTAGATAACAAACGTCTGTTTGTTTAAACCACTAAGTTTTAGGGTAGTTTATTACAGAGAAATAAATAACTAATATACATTCCTACCATCTCGTGAGGCTAGTACAATCTTGGCATCCAAATAAAACAAGAACGGCCTTTCATTTTACTGTCACACCCATGAACATAGAAAGTCCAAGACAAAAATTAGCAAATTGAAGCCACAAATGTATAAAAGAAGTAATACATCTTAGCCAGCTTGAATTTATTACAGGAGTGCAAAGTTGGTTCATTAGAAAATCTACTTAAGGCTGGGTGTGGTGGCTCATACCTGTAATCCTAGATCTCTGTGAGGCCAAGGCAGGAGGATCATTTGAGGATCATTGGAGTTTGACACCAGCCTGAGCAAGAGTGAGTCCCCATCTCTACCAAAAATAGAAAAATTAGCCAGGCATGGTGGCACATGCCTATAGTCTCAGCTACTCAGGAGACTGAGGCAGGAGGATTGCTTTAGCCCAGGAGTTTGAGGTTGCAGTGAGCTATGATGACGCCACTGTGCTCTAGGCCAGGTGACAGAGCAAGACTCTTGTCTCAAAAAAAAAAAAAAAAATCTATTCATATAATTTACTGTATTAACAGATGAGGGAAGACGAGTTGTTTGATTATCTGAATTGATGCAGGAAAAGAATTTACTAACATTCAATGTCTTTTTATGATAAAATTCTTAGCAAATTAGGAATAGAAGAACTTCCTTAACTTGATGAAGGATATCTATAAAGAAGCCACAAAAAATGTACAGTCAGCTCTCTATCCACGGGTTCAATCAACCATGGATCAAAAATATTCAGGGAAAAAAAGACAAAAAATAACAATAAATACAAATTTTTAACACATAGTATAACAACTATATAACATTTACGTTTTATTATAAGTAATGTGGAGATGATTTTTAAAGTACACAGGATATGCATAGGTTATTTGCAAATATCATGTCATTTATATAAGGGACTTGAGCATTTATGGATTTTGGTATTCATTGGAGTCCTGGAACCAATCCAGTCCTATCATGGATACCAAGGGATAACTGTACAATAAATATAGTTAAAAACAGCCTCTTTAAAATTAGAAACAAGAAGTTCTTAATACATTCAGAAATAAAAAAGTAGTGAATAAAATTTAGTTATAATTAAAAGAAACAAACTTACCATAGGTTAATGTATATAGAAAACTCAATCTACACAAAAAATGTTGAAATTAAGATAGTCTAGCAAAAGTCACCCCATTTCTGTATACAACAATGGAAATATATAAAGTGTAATTTTAAAAACATTTTCAATAACAAGTGGGTTCTTGGAACTAAGTCCAACTACAGATGTTTAACGCTTTATTGTAGAAGATTTTAAAACCTTATTGAAAGATTTCAAATAATTTATACCTAAATAGAGACATGTACTGCGTTTGTTGAAATAAAGACTACCATAAAGATTTTTTCATTCTAAGTAAATGTACAGATTCAATGCAATTTTAATCAAAATACTATTTTTCAAGAAACCAGACAATCTGATCTTAATCTTTTTGTGTAAAAGAAAATGGCCTAGAATAGCCAAGATGTTCCTAAAGAAGGACAAAGTTAGGAACTTGCCCTACCAAATGCCAAGACTAATTATAACTACAGTATTTATGGCAATTTGGTATTTGCACAAGGTTAAATAACTGGATGAGGGAAAAGAATTGAGCCTAGAAAAAAACCTATGCATACGTGGACACTTGTTATAGGACAGAAGTGAGCTTTCAGTCAATGGGAAAAATGCACTGTTTAATAAATGATGCTAAGATGATTATCAACATAGAGAAAAAGCGAAAGGGGTTTTGATATACCCTTTGGTCCACAATCAATTCTAGGAGAATTAAAGACCATAAAAGAACACCTTAAAAAAATACTGAAAGAAAATAGAGGTTTTTTAATAGGACAAAAGGATAGTCTCAGGTTAGGGAAGGATATACACTTGCACATATCAAGTATGTCCTTACTGATTTTGTGCCTGTTGGATCTTTCTATTTCTGCATAGAAGTGGAAGTCTGGTGTTGAAGTCTCCAAGTATAATCATGGATTCATCTATTTCTCCTTGCAGTTCTTTCTGCTTTTGCCTTACATATTTTGATGCTCTGTTGTTAGGATCATAACACATTAAGGATTATTATGTCTTCTTGGAGAACTCACCTGTTTATCACTATTTAATGCCCTTTTTTATTCCCGATAGCTTTCCTTTGATGTCTGCTGTCTGAAATTAATATATTTATAACCAGTTTTCGTTTGAGTAGTGTTAGTATGGTGTATCTTTTTTCATCCATATACTCTTAATCTGTATATCTTTAAAGTGATTTTTTTTGGAGATAACATATAGCTAGGTCTTGTTTCCTGATTCACTCTGATAGTCTCTTAACGGATGTATTTAGACATTGACATTCAAAGTGATTATCAATATAATTGGATTAGTTGAATTAATATTTATCACATTTAATTGCTTTTTTTCTCCTGAGTTTTTGTCGAACAGCATATTTGTTAATTGTTTTCTATTCTTGTTCTTTGCTTTTGATTTTTGTCTTCTACTTTTTTTGCCTTTTGTAGTTTTGAGTATTGTGTAAGATTCCATTTTATCTCCTTTATTAGCATATTACTTGTACTTTCTTTTGCTGCTTTTACTGTTTGCCCTAGAGTTTGCAATATACATTTTTCAACTAATCCAAGTTTACTTTCAAATGTATTAATATGAGTACTTTATAATAACAAAAAAATCCTAATACCTGCCTCTAGTCCCCTGTATTATTGCTGTCATTTATTTTGCTTATATGTAAGCCTACATTTGATGTGTGTATGTGTGTGTAAAAGATACATAATTGAGTACATTGTTCTGTGATTTTTTTAAACAAATTGTTATCTGTTGGATCAATTAAAAATACAAATAAAAATTTCATTTTACCTTCGCTTTTTCCTTCTTCAATGCTCTTTATTTATTTATGTAGATCCAAGTTCTGTCCTTTACTATTTTCCTTCTTTCTAAAGAATTTCTTTTAACAGTTCTTGCTAGGCAGATCTACTGGCAATAGATTCCCTCATTTTTTGTTTATGTGAGAAAGTATTTCTCCTTCACTGGTTGAAGGATAATTTTGCAGGTTTTAGTATCCTAGGATAGTAGGCTTTTTTCTCTTAACACTTTTGTATTTCACTCCACTCTCTTCTTGCCTGCATGGTTTCTGAGAGGCGGGTATAATTCTCATCTTTGCTCCTGTATAGGTAAGGTGTGTTTTTCTTTTGGCTTCTTGCATGATTTTTTCTTTATCTTTGATTTTCGGTAGTTTTAGAATGATATGCCTAGGTATAGTTTTTTTGTTTTGTTTTTGCTTTAGACATTTATCATAATGGGTGTTCTCTGAGCTTCCTGGATCTATGATTTGGTGTCTTGACATTAATTTGGAGGAAATTCTTTGTCTTTATTGTTTCAAAATTTTTTCTATTCCTCTTTTTTCCATCCTTCTGGAATTTCCATTACACATATGTTATACCTTTTGTAGATATCCCACAGTTCTTGAATATTCTATTTTTTCAGTCTTTTTTCTCTTCGCTATTCAATTTTGGTGATAGTCTATTGAGATAACCTCAAGTTCAGATTCTTCTCTTTGCTGTGTGTATTCTACCAATATGCCCGTCAAAATCATGTTTCATTCTGTTACAATGTTTCTGATCTCTTAACATTTCTTTTCAGTTCTTATAATTTCTATATCTTTGCATACATTGCCCGTCTGTTCTTACAGGCTGTCTACTTTTTCCATTAGAGCGCTTAGTATCTTAATCATAGTCATTTCAAATTCCTGGTCTGATAATTCCAGCATCCCTGCCATAGAGGAGTCTGGCTCCTATGCTTGCTGTGCTCTTCCAACTGGATTTTGCCTTTTAGTGTCCTGTAATTGTTTCTTGATACCCAGACACAAGTTACTGGGTAAAAGGAACTATAGTAAATAGGCTTTTATGTGGCAGTAGGGTTTGGGAGAGAGGGTAAGCATTCTATAACCTTATTAGTGTTTTCCATCTTTTAGAGAACCTGTGCCTCTGGACTGTAAAGTTCACAAGTGCTTCTCAGTCCCTCATGCCACTTCATTGGGAAAGGATGGTTAGAGTGGGCCGGAGGTGGGTTTTTCCTTTCTCCAATGTCAGTTATGCTCTAATGAAGCTCCAACAGGTTAGGCTCTCATTAACTCAGTTTCTCTTGAGGGTAAACCTTGTTAAGAAAAGAATGCTTTGCTATGTTTCTAAATGGTTTCTTTTCTCATTCCCCTTCTAAAGCATGAGACTTTTCTCCAGTATACACTGAAAAACCTGGTCAGGCTCCTAGAGGTAAAACTCAAAAAGGTTTGGGGCCCTTTGATTACCGGGTCCCCCTGGAGTTTTTATCTATCTGACTTGTCCACACCGAGCCTCCTGCAATTCGTCAGTTGCAGTTCAAGTTTCTCTGCTTTGGTGCTGGTTCCCATGGAAGTTTGTGCTTCTGAGTCTCTGCTCCAACAAGCTGTAGTTCTCTGCATTTGCCTGTTGGTCTCTCCAATTTGCGGGCCTGTGATCTGCCCTCTGACCTCACCATTCTGATGGATCTAAGAAGTGTTGTTGATTTTTCAGTTCAGTTTTTTTCTTGTAGGACTTAGTGGCAATTTCTGGCTTCTTACATGCTGGACGAGAAACTGGATGTCCTAGTTTTATTTTTTATTTTTTTATTTTTTTGCCTTCTTAACATGTTGAGTCTAAGGCAGAGTACAAGTTCAATTTATCAGTTTTCCTTTTGTGAATAATGTTTATGGGGTCGAAGTGGAAGAACTCTGCTATGCTGTGGATCTGAAAGGTTTTCTCTTTCTTTTTCTCTTAAAAGTTTTATAGTTTTAGGTTTGACATTTACGTCTGTGATTCATTTTGAGTTATTTCTGTATGAGACTTAGCTTGATGTTTATTTTTTAATTTAATTGTGGTCAAATGCACATAACATGAAATTTACCATTTTAACCATTTTTAAGAGTGGTTCAGTGGCATTAGGTACATTCACATTGCCGTGCAGTCATCAACATCATCCATCCACAGAACTCTTTTCATCTTACAGAACTGAAATTCTGTACTCATTAAACAATAATACCTCATTTCCCCCTCCTTCCAGTCCCTGGCACCCACAGTTCTACTTTCTGTCTCTATGAATTTGACTACTTTGGGTACCTAATATAAGTGAAATCTTACAATAGCTTCCTTTTTGTGACTGGCTTATTTTACCTAACATAACATCCTAAAGGTTCATATCTGTTTTGTAGCATGCATGAGAATTTCTTTCCTTTTTGAGGCCGAACTATCTATCGAGTATGTATACTATATTTTTTGTCCATTTATCCATCAGTAGACACTTGGTTTGCTTACACCTTTTGGCTATTGTGAGTAATGCTGCTGTGAACATGAGTGTACAAATGTCTGTTCTGGTCTGTGCTTTTATTCTTTTGGGTATATAACCGGAAGTGAAACTGTTGGATCATGTGGTGGCTTTAATTTCAATATTTTGAGGAATCATCATACTGTTTTCCATAACAGCTGCACCACTTTATATCCCCACCAGCAGTGCACAAGGGTTCTATTTTCTCCACATCCTTGCACCAATACTTATTATTTTCTGGGGTTTTTTGTTTTTGTTTTTTAATAGTAGCTGTCCTAATGGGTATGAGGTGGTACCTTTTTTTTTTTTTTAAACCTGTGGATGTCCAATTGCTTCAGCACCATTTGTTAAAAAATGGTGTCTTTCCTCCATTTAATTGCTTTTACCTCTTTATCAAAAATTACTTGAGCATATCTAAGTGAGTTTATTTCCAGGTTCTCTGTCCTGTTCCATTGATATATCACTCTGCCAATACCGTGGTAATACTAGCTTCATACAGTGAATTGGAAAGAAGTTTTCTCTCATCTTCTGTTTTCTGGAAAGGAATGTATATAATTGGTGTTCTTAAATGTTTAGTAGAATTCTCTGGTGAAAACATCTGGGCATTTGCATTCAATTTTAAAGTTTTGTTAATCAAACTTATGTCAACATAATGAGAGTGAAAGGGTATATCACAAACTGGGAGAAGATAGTTGCAATACAACTGAAAGAAAATTAGTATTTGAAATATATAAAGACATCCTACAGATTTCTGAGAGAAACAAGCAAATAGAAATTTGGGCAAAAGGCATAATCAGGCATTTCACAGAAAGGAGATACGTTCAAAAACTACTAAAACTTGTTCAGACTTGTTAGTTCTCAGGGAAAGCCAAATTAAAACAACCTTTTCATACCCACCAGAATTGGCAGAAATTGAATGTCTCCTGCTACTGGCAATTATAACTAACTGCACTCAAAGACTGCAAAGTGTTTACTTACATCCTCATTTTATGTTCTCTCTCCTTCAATCCTGTAGAAAGCATTTAATTCAGACTAGAGATTTGGAAAAATCAGAGAATATTCTTTGGAGTGTATGCTCTGTCTTATGTTTTGGAGACACTCATAGAAAAATGTTCTTCCTTAGAGGAAATTTCTCTCTTTTTGCCTTTATTGTCATCATTGACACTCTTTTCCTAAATTGTTTTTTGTATTTTGGAATATTACAGGGGTACAAACATTTAGCTTACATAGATTGCCTTTGCACCACCCGAGTCACACCTCCAAGCATGCCCGTTGACCCTCTTACAGCCATTCCAGATCCCTTTAGGCTCTAGACAATATGGTTGTTTTAGATGTTTCTATGTACATTACTTATTCTGGTTGGTTGATTACTCCTTTAAACTTTGTGCTGTGAGGTTCAGAAGATTCTTTTGTTGTTGTTTTTGAGACAGGGTCTCGCTGTGTTGCCTGAGCATGAGGACAGTGGTGTCCTCATAGCTCACTGCAACCTCAAACTCATGGGCTCAAGTAGTCCTCCTGCCTCAGCCTCCCTAGTAGCTGGGAGTACAGGCATGTGTCACTATACCTGGATAATTTTTTTTTTTTTTTTGGTAGAGACAGGGTCTTGCTATTGCCCAGGCTGGTTTCAAACTCCTGGCCTCAAGCAATCCTCCCACCTGAGCCTTGCAAAGTGCTAGGATTATGAGTGTGAGCTACCATGCCCAGCCTAGGTTCACAAGATTCTTAAGCATGCCTAGTTTCAACTGTAGCAGCTTTAGAGTAAGGTGAGTTTTTGACTCTTACTATCATTTGATTTCATAAAGTTCCTTTTTTGGTCTATAGGAGTATAAGACTGAAATAAGATTTGGGGTAAGATTTTAATTAAATTCATACTATATTCCATAGCCATTACTTTGAATATAGGTGCGAGGTATTATAGCTCTATAAACAGACCATTACCTTTTGTTCTTGGTTAAATCAAAAAGGTGTTCCTGATAATTTAGTCATTAGAGTTTATATTAGAATATTGTTAGGAACTAGACCCTCAAGCTTTAGCCCACCGTACTCTTTTTCTTATATCCCTCACCAGTACTCTAGCATTAATTCTCCCAGGGGTTGTGGGAGTAGCCTTACCTGTGCTTTTAGATAAGCATTTCCCAGTGTAGAATGATCGTTCCTCAAAATGATCCATGAAAATCAAGTTTTTTCATTACATTAGTTTGGGAAATGCTGTATAGGATGGCTCTCTAACCCACTCTCAAATGGACACAGTGAATATTAGCATATTAAGGTCCATGAGCTTGTCTATATTCTGAGGGTAGGGGGACTTAATCCTTAAGTGAAATTAAAATCCTGTTTTAAACAAAACTAAAATCCTTATCTAATTTGTTTAACCCAGAAATTCCTAAATTTACTTGAACATTAGCCACTTTTTCCATGGGTTACCTATGTATATTAGGAACAGTCCTCACAAAATGTACTTCTAGAATACTGGCAATATGTCAATAATCCATACTAACCTTGCAATTCTTTACCTGTTCCAGGTGGTCATATACCTGTCTTCTAACATTTTCATACACCTTTGTACTTAAAAACTGTCTCCTGCCTATGTTATGTCATAATCGTTTACTGACTACAACACAAATGCTTTATTATCCATGCCTGTGATTCTTGGTTTTATGTGAAGGACAATAGGATAATAGCTTAGTCACTTTTGGTGGTTGGGGATAGATATTGGGATGCTGATCACTTTACTATCTTAGTAAAAAGTAGAAAGGAATTGTTCTGTATGTGTCATAATTGATGGCAGCCTACCCAAGAGATTGGTAGTTTTATATACCTTTTAGGGGTAAGCCCTCTAATTAAAGAATAACAGATAACCTCTTTTGTCTCCGCATGATCACCTCTGAAGTAATCATCAAACTTTCTGATATTCTTTTAAGTATAGCCCACGAGACATGTGGTGCCATAGACATAAAATATCCAGTACAGTAGCCACTAGTTACATGTGGCCATTGAATACTTAAAATGTGGCTAAATCAAAGTGAGTTGTGTTGTATAAGTGTGAAATACACACTGGATTTCAAAGGCTTAGTATGAAAAAGAATCTAAAATGTCTCAATTTTTACATAGATAACATATGGAATGGCAATATTCTGATATATTAAAATATTAAAAGTAATTTTGTTTTTTCTTAATATTACTACTTAATATCATTAAGATTATGTGGCTTGTATTAAATTTCTATTGAACAGCGAGATTATAGGCACATTTCCCGTGAACTGATAGGTCTCAGAGACTGAGCCTCATCCAGGTTTTTATAAAGCTTTCTGGCCCAGAGAAAAATTCTGTTTTGGAGGGTGTGTGTGTGTGTGTGTGTGTGTGTGTGTATTTTACCTTTTGCCTAAGAACAAATGATTCTTTATCCCATAAATCTCTTTGAAGCATCCCAAAGAGAGATTACTGCCAGGCAGTCCTATGAGGAATCATGCTTCAGGCACAAGGAGAAAGATGAAAACTAGATGTTTCTAACTATATCATTAATAAATTATTTTACTTGTTTCCATTGGTAACTATTCTACCTTTAAAATATATCATTCTCAATATCTTCCTTTGTCAAGAATACTGAGGAGATTAATTCATCATTCTTTGATCTTCTTAGATAGCCTTCTACTTTAAAACAACATTACTAGGTCAGGTTTTCTCTCTGTCTTTGATTCTATTACTGCTTTGTGGGAGAGAATTTTAGTATTAACTATCAAATTGATTTTTATATTTTTTGCCTTTCATTATGAGAAAAGTTCTGTGATTCTTGGGTTTAAGTGGAAGACGATAGGACATTGAACGTGGTGGCTTCATGTTGTGGATCAGATTTGGGATACCAAACCCTTTACTGCCCTAATAAACTCTAGAAAAAAGTAGTAAGTCATGTCTCATAAGTGTACCTACAGGACATTTCTACTACAATTTTAAGAAATATTCTTGGATTAATTTATGAATTGGCATAGTCTGTAATCTGGACATCAAGCATCACTGCCTGAGTCTGTCATCTTAGAGGAAATCTCATTTTAACATCAGTCTTCTACAGCCATTCCCATCTTGGTTTCCTTCTTTTATAATCTCAGTTAAGCATCTAATAATGAATACCATTGGGTTGGTTTAATGCTTTTCAGTGTAAAAACAACTTGTACATACATAGCATATCACCTATTGGTGACACCTAAGTATATTCAAAAGAAAATGAGATCATTTATCTTATTCCCTTACTTTTTTCAATTTAGAGATCTGTCTTACCTCTGACCTTGCTTTTTCATAATGTAATATGAGAAGATACTAAGCTGCATGGGCTATATAACTATTCTTCTGAAACTGTGCAGTGGGAAAAGAAGAGTTACTTTTCCTACTGGACTATCCAATGATTATCCAGCCCTATGTTTTAGCTTGTTTTTAAAAATTGTATGTTTATAAAAGTTTAAATAATATGAAAAGTTTTAAAAAGCTTTTTAAAAGTTTTCAAAGAAAGTAAAACCTCAAAATCTCATCTCCCAGAGGAAGCAGTCATCCTTACAGATGAGTCTCTGTGTGTATGTACTTGTCTCATGTTTCATTTCATTGTTTTTATGAGGATTGTTACTTGTATAGACCTAGCAAATTTGCCCACATTTGGAACCTGTGGCTACCTCTGCAGGATCAGCACTAGAGGGCATTGAAACTTAGTAAAGAGTGTATAAGTTGGGGGCTAGCCAGAATCTTCATCCAGCTCACTTTCTAGCAATACATAATGTTTTTATGGAGAAGTTCCAAACTGGTGAGACCAACACACAAAATGTTCTTTTTGACTATAATCGCAGTGTAAAAAAGAGGCATGATTATTAGATATAATAGCAGCATTTTTACCGGATAATGAGGCCAAATCAAAATCAGTGTATGGGTTGGGCATGGTGGCTCACGCCTGTAAAACCAGCACTTTGGGAGGCCAAGATGTGAGGATCACTTGAGGCCAGGAATTCAAGACCAGCCTGGCTGAAAGAGCGAGACCTGTCTCAAAAAAAAAAATCAATGTGTGACTTTACAGAAATCAGTTAACTTTTTTGATCCTCAGTTTCCTTATCTGTAAATGAAAGGGTTAGACTAGATTTAGTTTCATGTAGCATTTATTAAGAACTTATTACATACTTGTTATTGCAATATGGCTTTTGTATAAGTCATCTTGTTTAATCTTTAAGAACAACTCTGGAGAAAGTATAGAATGACTCAGGAAAAAAAATGGTTTATGTAAGTTAAGGGCATATAGCTACTAGTTGCCAAATTGGAATTCTTCCTTTCAAGACCATGTTTTTTTCCTGCTGTATATACCATGATGTTTCTTAATGGATAAGTTTATTTGAAGATTTATTTTCAACTTTAAGAAATACCTGAGCAAATGTTTTTTCTGTTATTTTACTGCACATTCGAATCCTGTTGATTCTTTTAACTTTCATTATTAACCTGAAAATCTTTGAATTGAAAAAAACTGGGGAAGTATATAGATTGATACTAAAGAGAGTAGCAAAATCTGTTCAGTATTTTCTGCCTCCCCCAAATACAGGTTTTTACAATCCTGTTAGAGCAAATTTGTAAATGTTATGGTAAAATTCAGCATTTGGAGCAAACAGCAATCATATAATGAAAGATACCTATGTATGGAAAGACAGCAAAAAGGGAAAATAAATGAGTCAGTATAGTCTAAGCTTTCAAATACTACTGATATACTCTCTCAGTAACTCAGTGGTTGCTTAGTAAACATTGATTGATAGTGGCTCAGTAGACATTGATTATAGTGACTGAATCTGTGATTCTTAGTTTTCTCTATAGTCTTCTTTGGTAAAGCTTGAGGTTTCGTAGTTTAAATCAACATGAAAAGGTCTCAAACTAGTCTCTTAGCTGTAGTACCTATGTGGTTGACGTGCCTTTCCTTTTAAAAGGATCTGCTAAGCACTTCCCCTTTTTAAAAGTTTTCATTGTGAAAAATTTCAGATGTATACAAAAGGAGAGAAAATACAGTGAGCCCTCATATCTTTATTGTTCAACTTTAATGATTAGTTTTATAGCTAATCGTATTTGTATGTAACACTAGCTATAACCCTTCATTGGTAATTTTGAAGGGAATCCCAGACATCAGTCATTTTACAGTTTGTTTGAATCAGTATCCTTACATTGCTATTGGTTATCTCTTAATCTATAGGTCCCCTTTAAAATACTTTCTTGCAGTTTTTTTATTTATTAAAGAAACTGGATCGTTAGTTCTGTGGAGTTTCCCACAGTCAGGATTTTACTGATTTCGTCCGTATGGTGCTGTTTAGCATATTCCCCTTCCCTCTCTCTTGCTATAAATTGGTAGGTAGGTAAAGATATGGTTCAATGTTTGGGCACAAACACTTTGTATGTGTTTTTTTTTGGTTTTTTTTTTTTTTTTTTTTTTGAGATAGAATCTCACTCTATTGCCTGGGCTAGAGTGCTGTGGCATCAGCCTAGCTCTCAGCAACCTCAAACTCCTGGGCTCGAGCAATCCTACTGCCTCAGCCTCCCTAGAAGGTGGGACTACAGGCATGTGCCACCATGCCCAGCTAATTTTTTCTGTATACTTTTAGTTGTCCAGCTAATTTCTTTCTTTTTTTTTTTTTTTTAGTAGAGACGGGGTCTTGCTCTTACTCAGGCTGGTCTAAAACTCCTGAGCTCAAACGATCTGCCCGCATCGGCCTCCCAGAGTGCTATGTATGTGATGTTATACTTCCATTGGGAGGCTAAGCCCTTTTACTCTAATGAAACAGATTTCCTTGACTTTACTGAACTAGATACCATAATGTTGCTGTAGAAAGCTATTTTTCTATTGAGGGCCACTTAGGCAAAAGTCCTTATAGGTCCCATTCTTTTTGTTTGTTTGTTTTTTCCTTGTCTCCCCCACCACCCCATTTGAACTTAATTATGAATATAGAAGCCAAATGATTGAGTGGTAGCAAATACAGTATATATTTAAAGAGCTTTTCTTGTCTTTCTAGCTTTCCTATGATGCATATAGCCACCTTCCCTATAGGAAAGGTTCAACTAAGTCACTATATCAAGTTCTCAATATATCATTGTCCTTTTATATCTAGGCTTTCAGGAACATTCTACAGAAGCTTATTTAATAAAATAATAAGTGATATGTATAACACATCACAATTTTCTGGATTTTAAACTAATTGATCACTGGAAATGCCATATTCTTATCTTGGGCGGGAGAAAGCAGAGTCAGTGCCTAGTTGCACATGAGCAATTATCTTTGCCTCCAGCATTCCAGAATCCTGGAAAGCCCATCTTCTTCCAGTCCACCCCTGAATCAGTTTTAATACCCTTTTACTTGTATGGCTCTGATACTTAGTTTGCACCAAAGACCATGATCCAAATACTTTCTTGCACAGTCCCATCCCTACCTTGCTTCCCTTTCTCTCCTTTCATTTTCTTCCATCCCTCCTTTTATTAATCACACATTTATAATTGCCTAATATGTACCAGCCAAAAGTACTAGACTTAAGAAACAGGTTAACAAGACATAGGCCTTGTCTACAAGGGAAAGGGTAGACCACTGGGACTTTTGGTTATCTATTTAAAAAAAAAAACCCTTCACATTACACTCAGAATCCAGGAAAACTCAGCCCCCAAATGTGTGAAGCAAACTTTTAGAAGAAAAATCTCTTTGTGAGTTCATGATAATGAAGAATTTTTAAAACAAAACACTTCGAAATAAATGCTTCCTGTACAACAGTGAATGCCATAAAAAAGAAAAACAAGCTGTAAATGGGGACAAGATATTTGTAACTCAAGTAATTGACAAAAGATTAGCATCTAAAATATAAAAAGTACTCCTGTAAGTAAATAAAATAATAATAAAAACAAGTAGAAAAAAGGGCAAATGATATAAGTAGGCAATTCACAGAAGAAAGTTTAGTGTCAACATGTAAAGGTACTCAATCTCATTAGTAGAGGAATGCATTTTCAAACAACAGATTTCACACCCATCAGATTGGCAAAAAGTCTGTCATTATCAGATTTTGGAAAGGTGAGAGAGAAATCATTGTCATACACAGCTAACGGTATATAAATTGGCTAAAGCTATCTTGAAAGGCAATAGTACAATAATTAGAAAGTTGAAGATCAACATATTCTGTTATGTGTGGTTTTGTGTATGTGTCTGAGAAAATGTCCTGCTATGTGTATAGCAAGATCTGTGTAAGAAATGTGTGTTACAATATAGTGTGTTGGAGAACTGGAAGTAACCATAAGAGTCAAAGAATGAATAGATAAAAATTGATGTGTTCAAATAATGGAATACTATCTGTATTAGTTTGCTAGAGCTGCCATAACAAAGGACCACAGACTGAGTGGCTTAAGCAACAGAAATTTATTTTTTCACTGTTCTGTGGCTAGAAATCCAAGATCAAGGTGTCAGCAGGGTTGATTCCTTCTGAGTGCTTCATGGGAAAGATCTGTTCCAGGACTCTCTAATTGGCTTTTAGATGTTCACCCTCTCCCTATTCCTTTTCACATCATCTTCCCTCTATGTGTGTCTCTGTGTCCAGATTTCCCCCTTTCATAAAGATACTAGTCATATTTGATTAGAGCCCACTCTAATGTGTACATTTTCTTGTGATTACCTCTGTAAAGATACTCTCTCCAAATAAGGTCACATTGTGAGGTACTGAGGTCCTCAACCTATGAATTTGGTATAGAGGGGTGGTGTGGGACACAAAATTCAACCCATAAACACAGTTAAAATGGATGAACTCGAATGAATCAAATTAAACTTAATGATTATTTAAGTAAATTTTTTTAAAAAGTGGAGTGATATACATCATATCTCCAGGCGTATAAAGTAAATAAAACTGCACTGTATTGTTTATGGGCACAGTCAATATTTACAATAAAAATATATAGGATTCATGGGAATGGTAAATAGCAACTTCGGGATAGTGGTCACTACTGAGAAAAGAATGGTGGAATGAGACTAGAAAAGGTCCCATAGGAACCTGAATTTTATCTGTAAAGTTTTCTCCCTTAAGGAAAAAAAAAAAGGCAAAATGTTCAAATTTATTCATACTGGCTAGCAGGTACATTGGTGTTACATTATTTTCTGTAACTTTCCTATGTTTGGAACTTGGTAATATAAAAAAAAAATAAGAGCAAAGAAAATATTAAATCAATGAATGGAATAATGTTACTAAGAAGTTGAAAGTTCAACTTGAACAATATGATTAGTAATCAAATAGTAGGCACAAGTTACCTGGTGATAAAGTTCATTCTTCTGGTTGAAATTAGTTTTTATGTTCAGAACAACAAAATTGGTTTTACTGTAAAATTAACCTTTGTAACATCCTGTATCAAATGCAAGAAGTTTACTTTCCATACTTAAAAAATTCAAACTTTTGAAATGACTCATTTGTAGAGCATTGTGTTCAGTGTATAAGGGAACCTTTTATTACATAACTGGACACATAGCATATAAAATGATTTTGTTCTCTACACTCTAGAGTGGTAACTCTCAACTAGGAATGCATGAGGCAGTTTTGAGTGTCAGAATGTCTGGCAAGCACCATCCAGTGATGGCAAGCATCCTATAATGCATAGGACACCCCCTAAAGTAAAGAATGGTGCCATCCAAAATGTCAGTGCCCCACTGAGAAACATGAGTCTATAGGTTAATTTCCATTTAAAGTAGATCCCCCAAAGGGTCATGAGAGCAGGCAAGAACTGTGAACAGTGCTTTTGAAATAAAAGCAATTTGGGTTACAAAGAGATACAGAATTGGTACTTTGGAATCTGTTTGTTGATTAGGCACGTAGTATCCAAATGACATTTTTCTTAGTTTTATGATCCTAATTATTTATTTTTTATTGAGGTAAAATTTAGATGCATTTAGTACATTTACAGTGTTGTATAACCATCACCTCTGTCTACTGCCAGAACATTCTTGTCTTCCCAGAAGGAAACCCTATGCATGAACCAGTCACTCCCCATTTCTCCCTCCCTGGTAACTACCAGACTGTTTTCTGTCTCTGTGGGTATAGCTATTCTGGAGATTTCATGTACATGGAATCATACAATATGTGACCTTTTATGTCTTCTTTCACTCAGCAAAAAGTTTTTGAGGTTCACCTATTTTGTATTAGTACATCATTCCTTTTTATAGTTGAATAATATTTCATTAGAATAATATATCACATTTTGTTTATTCATTCATCCATAGATGGACATTTGGGTTGTTTCTACCTTTTGGCTCTTGTGAATAGTGCTGCCATGAACATGTGTACCAGTTTTTGTTTGAATACCTATTTTTATGTCTTTTGGTATGTACCTAAGAGTAGAATTGTTGAGTCATATGGTAATTCTATGTTCAGCTTTTTGAGGAAATGCCAAACGTTTTCCAGGGCAGCTATCCCATCTTACATTCCCACCATCAATATGCAAGTATTCCAGTTTCTCCATGTTCTTATCAATAAATCCCAATTATTATAAGAAAACTAACTGAATTAAAATGTCTGCATTTTAATTAAATTGTCTGCATTAAAATGTGATTCAGTGTGTTTTAAGTTTCTTTTTATATATTTTTCTGGCTATACCTTTCATCTTTTATAGAATTAACCACTATTAACTGGTTATAAACAAAGAATATAACATTTTGTTTTATGTTCTCATATAGCAAACTAAAGTAAAGTAAATACATTCATTATGGGCAAGTATAAGGTAAAAATATGTTTTACTATGATGGACTGTGAACTGTCACAACCTGCAAAAGGCATCTAAAGTCAATGTATTTTTAACAATTATTTTATAGGAGTGGAAGCTATGAGTTTGTCTGATTTGTCTTGGCAAGGCTAGAATGCTAGAGCTTCTTCTTTATATTACAGCGTACCTCTCCTACCTCAGATTTTCCGTGAGCAAAATCTAGTATCTAGTATTCACAAATATCTATCTCTGTTTCTGCAACACAAGAAATTTGAATCAAGTATGTAAGAATTGTGAGTCACTCTGACTTGAGACTTGAGGACTCCAAATAAATGTAAAAATAGTATTGAACTTTTGGATGAAGGTTAACCTTGGTGTTGGAAGGGATAAGTGGGAATCTCTTAGAATACTATTTACAATGAAAAATAGCTTATAAACAATTTATTAAAATGTTTCTAGCAAGCAAAGTATCTAAATGTTCTTTCAGTCATACTGTTATTTACAATGTATTATTAATATATAGTATGTATGTTTGGCCCATGACTGCTAATTTATTTATTATATCATTTTTAAGTCTGAAGAAAGGGAAATATTACATGATGTTTTTGTAAAGTGTTTCTGTGAGATTAAGTAGGCTTAGACTAAGTTTTCTTTTGTTTGTTTTGTTTTTGTTAATTTTTAAATGCATGTTTCCTAAAATTTACTGTTGCTTTTGTGTAGCCTCACTAGGTAAGGAAGTTTTACCTAGCTTCACCGTATAATGAGATTTAGGGAAAACAAAATATGCTTTCTCAAACTACATCTCACTTGCTTAAATTTTTCTGTGTTCTCCCAGCTGGTATTTTCCTCGCTCTTCCCTCCTACTTTATAATATCCTGTTTACCAGACTTGATATGGAAAGCTTGAACTGAAAGTTTTAGAAGATGAGTAGTTAGCATGTTCCATAAACGTAATAGTTATGTTCCCACAGCAAAATTATGATACTGATATTTCGTTGTTTTTATCTAACACCAAAATACCAACATGATACTTTTTAATTAGAATTTTTACAAAAGCAATGTTTTTTTTTTTTAGTTAAGCCAATTTTTTTTTATTTCATAATATTATGAGGGCACAAACGTTTTGATTACGTAAATTGCTTTTGTACACGTAAATTGCTTTAGTACCATTTGAGTCAAAGTTGTAAGTGTGCCCATACCCCAGATAGTGTGCACTGTACCCATTAGGTGTGAATTTACTCATCCCGCCACCTGCTTGATTTCAGGTGAATGCTATTTCCATATGTGCACAAAAGTGTTGATCACTTAGTTCCAATTTAATGGTGAGTGCATGTGGTGTTTGTTTTTCCATTCTTGTGATACATCACTTAAAAGAATGGTCTCCGTTTCCATCCAGATTAATACAAGAGGTATTAGTTCATCACTTTTTTTATGGCTGAGTAGTACTTTATGGTATACATATACCACATTTTATTAACCCACTCATGTATCGATGGGCACTTGGGTTGTTTCCACATCTTTGCAATTGTGAATCATGCTGCCACAAACATTCGAGTGCCAGTGTCTTTTTTATAAAATGTCTTTTTTTCCTCTGGGTAAATACCCAGTAGTAGAATTGCTGGATCGAATGATAGTTCTACTTTTAGTTCTTTGAGGTGTCTCCATACTGCTTTCCATAGAGGTTGTACTAGTTTGCAGTCGGACCAAAAGTGTGTGAGTATTCCTATCTCTCCACATCCACGCCAGCATTTGTTGTTTTGGGACTTTTTGATAAAGCCATTCTCACTGGAGTTAAGTGATATTTCACTATGGGTTTGATTTGCTTTTCCCTGATGATTAGAGATGTTGAGCATTTTTTCCTATGTTTGTTGGCCATTAGTTTATCTTCATTTGAAAAGGTTCTGTTCATGTCTTTTGCCTGCTTTTTAATGGAGTTGTTGGATTATTTTTTCTTGCTAATTTGCTTGAGTTCTTTGTAGATTCTGGTCATCAGCCCTTTATTGGCTATATAGCATGCAAATATCTTCTCCCATTCTGTAGGTTGTCTATTTGCTCTAATGATTGTTTCCTTAGCTGTGCAGAAGCTTTTTAATTTGATCAGGTCCCATTTATTTATTTTGTTGTTGCTGTGATGGCTTTGGGGGTCTTCAATTCTTTATCTAGGCTGATTTTAATGCATATCAAATATTATTAATTATCAACAATTTTGAAAATGTCAAAAAAATTAGAAAAATATTAATGATAAATATTTCAACAAACATTTGCAGGTAAAATTAAAATGATTTTATTCAAAAATCAAAATGAAGAACATTTAAATTATGAAATGTTAAAAAGTCAAATATCATCTACCTTTTTTAAAGTACAGGGTCAGATGCGCATCAGTTGTTTATTATTGAGTAGTAAATGTATTTTTGTGCATGTTTTTTCAGCTGCTGAAAACTTTTTTTTAACTAATCAGAGTAGTAGTAAAAAGATAGTTAATTACAAATATGTTCCTCTGAATCCTCATTCATAGAAATTCCATTTCTTGTTTGACAACTTTGAGATTTTTAATTTAAAATTTTGTATATTTAATTTTTTTTTTCACTTTATATTATGACACAAAATACTTGTGTACCTTTATAGGGTGCATATGACCCTTCACACAGTGTGTCCAAGCTCAGAATTAGCCAATTTCTTTGAATAAGGAAATTGATTGCTATCATAAGGTTACTAGAGCGACTTTGGCCTCCTTAGAAATATCATCCAGACGTCACTTTGGCATCACTCTGACATATATAAAAATGTGATTTTTGTCATTTATCCATTTACCCCTTAATTGCTTCAATTAGAGCATTAGCCTGATACAATCTATTAAATTTACTCATAACTCGATTCTTTTTTAATTTTAAGGAAAAAAAAAATGTATGCTCTTGCCAGTCACTAGGATACAAAAAAATGCTTTATTCGGTGTTTGCAGACAGAAATGTAACTCGGAAGTTTATTGTTTTCTCATGTTTTAAATTATTTGAAACCACCAGCCTTCATATTTTTTTGAGAGGAGCTTGAGAAGAGAATGACATATATAGGAGGCTTTGGCCTCAAAGACGAACTGTGTGGGTTTAGTTTTTAATTTTTAATTATAATGGGTACATAATAGTTGTATGTATTTTTAGGGTACATGTGATGTTTTGATACGGGCATACAATGTGAATTAATCAAATCAGGGTCATTGGGGATCTATCACCTCAGGCATTTTTCATTTCTTTGTGGTAGGAACATTCCAGTTCAACACTTTTAGTTACTTTTAAAGCATACCCTAACTTATTGTTTATTATAGTCACTTTGTTGTGCTATCAAATATTGTTCACTCTATTATAATTATCTAACTATATATATATATATATTTTTTTTTTTTTTTTTTTTGAGACAGAGTGTCACTCTGTTGCCTGGGCTAGAGTGCCGTGGCATCAGCCTAGCTCACAGCAACCTCCAACTCCTGGGCTCAAGCAATCCTACTGCTTCAGCCTCCCGAGTAGCTGGGACTACAGGCATGTGCCACCATGCCCGGCTAATTTTATATATATATTTTTTTAGTTGTCCAGCTAATTTCTTTCTATTTTTAGTAGAGACGGGGTCTCGCTCTTGCTCAGGCTGGTCTCGAACTCCTGAGCTCAAGCAATCCTCCCACCTCGGCCTCCCAGAGCGCTAGGATTACAGGTGTGAGCCACCACGCCCAGCCTATCTAACTATATTTTTGTACCCATTAACCATCCCCACTTTATCCCACCCTCCCTGCTACCCTTCGCAGTCTCTGGTTACCATCATTCTATTCTTTGTCTCTGTGAGATCAATTGTTTTTAATATTTAGCTCTCACATATGAGTGAGAACATGTGAGATTTGTCTTTCTGTGCTTGGCTTATTTCACTTACCATAACACTCTCCAGTTCCATCCACGTTGTTGCAAATAGCAGGATTTCATTCTTTTTTTATGGTTATATATTATTCCCTTGTGTATTATATATATACCAAATTTCTTTATCTAAGTTGGTTCCAAATCTTGGCTATTGTGAATAGGGCTGCAATAAAAATGGGAGTGCAGATCTTTTCAATATACTGAATTCCTGTCTTTTGGATATATAACTAGCAGTGAGATTGCTGGGTCATATGGTAGTTCTATTTTTAGTTTTTGAGGAGCCTCCATACCGTTCTCCATAGTGGTTGCACTAATTTACATTCCCACCAACAGTGTACGAGGGTTCTCCTTTCTCTACATCCTCACCGGAATTCATTATTGCCTGTCTTTTTGATAAAAGCCATTTTAACTAGGATGAGATGATACCTCATTGTAGTTTAGATTTGCATCTCTCTGATGATTAATGATGAACATTTTTTCATACACTACACCTATTGGCCATTTTTCATGTCTTCTTTTGAGATGTATTTATTCAGATACTTTGCCCATTTTTTAATCAGGTTATTTGATTTTTTCCTATTGAGATCTTGCAGCTCCTTATATTTTCTAGTTATTACTCCCTTGTCAGATGGATAGTTTGCACATATTTTTTCCCATTCTGTGGTTTTCTGTTCCCTTTGTTGATTGTTTCTTTTGTAGTACAGAAGCTTTTTAGCTTGATGTGATCCCATTTGTCCAATTTTACTTTGGTTACCTGTGCTTTGAGGATATTACTCAAGAACTCCTTGCCAGACCAATGTCCTGAAGCATTTCCCCAATGTTTTCTTTTACTAGTTTCATAGTTTCACATCTTATATGTAAGTCTTTAATACATTTTGATGATTTTTAATACATTGTTCTGCATATGGATATCCAGTTTTCCCAGCACCATTTATTGAAGAGACTGTCCTTTCCCCACTATATTTTCTTGGCAACTTTTTCAAAGATAAGTTCACTATAGATGTGTAGACTTATTTCTGGGTTCTCTAATTCCGTTCCATTGGTCTATGTGTCTGTTTTTATGCCAGTACCATGCTGTTTTGGTTACTACAGCTGTGTGGTATAATTTGAAGTCAGATAATGTGATTCCTTCAGTTTTGTTCTTTTTGCTCTGGATGTCTTTGTCTCTTCTGCGTCTTTTGTGGTTCTATATAAATTTTAGGATTATTTTTGCCATTTCTGTAAAGAATGTCATTGGTATTTTGATGGGGATTGCATTGAATCTGTAGATTGCTTTGTATAGTATGGACATTTTAACAATATTGATTCTTCCAATCCATGAGCATGGAGTATCTTTTCCATTGTTTTGTGTCCTCTTCAGTTTCTTTGATCAATATTTCACAGTTTTCATTGCGGAGATCTTTCATTTCTTTGGTTACATATTTATTCCTAGGTAATTTATTTGTGGCTATTGTAAGTGGCATTGCTTTCTTGGTTTCTTTTTCAGATTGTTTGCTGTTGGCATATAGAAATGCTACTTCTTTTTGTGTGTTGATTTTGTATCCTTCAACTTTACTGAATTTTTTTAGTCAATTCTAATAGGCTTTTTTGGTGTGTGGAGTATTTAGGTTTCTCTAGATATAAGATCATATCATCTGCAAACAAGAGTATTTGATGTCTTCCTTTCCAATTTGGATGCCCTTTATTATTTTTTTTTTCTTGTCTGATTGCTCTAGCTAGAACTTCCAGCACCATGTTGAATAACAGTTGTGAGAGTAGGCTAGGCATCCTTGTCTTGTTCCAGATCTTAGAGGAAAAGCTTTCAGTTTTTCCCCATTCATTGTGATACTATGTTTGGATCTGTCATGTATGGCTTTTACTGTGTTCAGGTATGTTCCTTCTATATACAGTTTTTTGAGAGTTTTTATCAGGAAGGGATATTGAATTTTATTGAATGCTTTTCCAGCATCGGTTGAAATGATCATATGGTTTTTGTCCTTTGGTCTGTTGATATGATGTATCACATTGATTGATTAGCATATGTTGAACCATCCTTGCATCCCTGGGATGAATCCCATTTGATTGTGATGAATAATCCTTTTAATGTGTTATTGAATTCAGTTTGCTAGTATTTTCTTGAAGATTTTTGCATCTGTGTTCATCAGAGATACTGGCTTATAGTTTTCTTCTTCTGTTGTGTCTTTGTCTGGTGTTAGTATCAGGGTTATTATACAGGTCAGGTAGAATGAGTTTGGGAGTATTCCCTTCTCCTCAATTTTTTGAAATAGTTTAAGTAGGATTGGTATTAGTTCTTCTTTGAATGGGTAGAACTCAGCTTTGAAGCCATCGGATCCTGGGTTTTTCTTTGATGAAAGCCTTTTATTACTGCTTCTACCTTTTTACTTGTTACTGGTTTATTCAGATTTTGAATTTCTTCCTGGTTCATTCTTGGTAGGTTGTATGTGTCTAGGAATTTATCCATTTCTTCTAGGTTTTCCAACTTATTGGCATGTACTTGGTCTCTAATGATCCTTTGGATTTCTGCAGTTGCAGTTGTAATGTCTCCTTTTTCATCTCTGATTTTATTTATTTGGGTCTTCTCTCTTTTTCTCCATCTGGCTAAAGGTTTGTCAGTTTTATCTTTTCAAAAAACTGACTTCCATTTCCTCGATCTTTTGTATATTTTTGGTTTTCAATTTCATTTATTTCTGCTTTGATCTTTATTCTTTCTTTCCTTCTACTAATTTGGGGTTTGGTTTCCTCTTGTTTTTCTAGTTCTTTAAGATGCATTGTTAAGGTTTTTTAAAAGCTTTTCTACTTTTTTGATGTAGGCACTTTTTCCTATAAACTTTGCTCTTATTACTGCTTTTCCTGTTTCCCATAGGTTTTGATAATGTTTTCATTTTCATGTGTTTGGAGAAATTTTTTTTTATTTCCTTCTTAATCTCTTCATGGACCCTCTGGTCATTCAGGAGCATGTTGTTTAATTTCCATGTGTTTGTATAGTTCCCGGTGTTCCTCTTATCATTGATTTCTAATTTTATTCTATTGTGGTCGGGAAATACTTGAATTGGTTTCAGTTTTTTTTTTTTTTAACGTTTTAAGACATGTTTTGTGGCCTAACATATGGTCTATCCTAGAGAAAGATCCATGGCTGAGGAGAAGAACATGTATTCTACAGCTATTGGATAAACATTCTGTAAATATCTATTAAATACATTTGGTCTATAGTGCAGATTACGTCTGATGTGTCCTTGCTGATTTTCTGTCTGTATGATCTGTCTAATGCTGAAAATGGAGTGTTGGGGTCTCCAACAATTATTGCATTGGGGTCTACCTCTCTCTATGGCTCTGACAATATTTACTTTATATATCTGGGTGTTCCAGTGTTGGGTGCATATATATTTAGAATTCTTATATTCTCTGGCTGAATTGACCCATTCACCATCATATAATGTCATTCTTTGTCTCTTTTTACAATTTTTCTTGAAGTCTATTTTATCTGATTGAAATATAGCTAGCTACTCTGCTCCTTTTTAGTTTATATTTGCATGGTATATCTTTTTCCATTCCTTTATTTTCAGTTTATATGTGTCTTTATAGGTGAAGTAAGTTTCTTGTAGATAACATATAGTTGGGTCTTATTATTTTATTCATTCAGCCACTCAATGTGTTTTGATTGGAGAGGTTAGTCGATTCACATTCAGTGTTATTATTGATAAGTAATAATTACTACTGCCATGTTGTTATTTGATTTGTTTGTTTTATGGTCCTTGCTTTCTTCCTTCCTGTCTTCCTTGTTAAAAGTGATTTTCTCTGATAGTGTGTGTTTTAATTTCTGCTTTTTATATTTTGTGTATCCATTGTAGGTTTTTTGATTTCAGGTTACCATGAGGGTTTGCAAAAATCATTTTATAGCTGGTTATTTTAAACATATGATAGCTGTGCTTACAAATAACCAAGCAAAGAGAAATCTAACAGAAATTCTACACTTTAACTCCATTGCCACCCGCTTTTTAACTTCTTGTTGTTTCCATTTATGTTTGTATACTATCAAAAAATTTGTGTATTTAATATTATTTTTCGATAGGTTTGTCTTTCGGTTTTCCTACTCAAGATATAAGTGGTTTATATACTACAGTTACAATAGAGTATATACTATATTTATGTACTGTTACCAGTGAGTTTTATTCCCTCAGTTCATTTATTATTGCTCATTAACATCCTTTGCTTTCATATTGAAGAATTCCTTTTAGCATTTCTTGTAAGACATGTCTGGTTGATAAAATCCCTCAGCTTTTGTTTGTCTGGGAAAGTATTTACTTCTCCTTCATGTTTGAAGGATATTTTTGCAGGATGTAATAGTCTAGGTTTAAGGTTTTTTTCCTTCAGTACTTTGAACATGTCATGCCACTCTCTCCTTGCCTCAGGTTTCCACTGAGAAGTCTATTGCCAGATGTGTCTGAGCTCTTTTATACATAATTTTTTTTTTCTTGACTCCCTTAGGACCTTTGTTTAATCTGTCATCTTTAAGAGCTTGATTATTAAAAGCCTTGAGGCAGTCTTGTTTGGGTTAAATCTGCTTGCTGTTCTGTGACCTTCTTGTACCTGAATATTGATACCTTTCTCTAGGTTTGGAAAGTTCTCTTTTCTTATTTTTTTGAATAATCTTTCTACCCCAGTCTTGTAGCAGCCGCTTTTTGCTCCTGAGCTCTGTAGCGAAGAAATAATTACTTGAAACACATAGTGTTTAGAGAGAAAGAGAGAGACCAAAGTCTGAAGGAGAAAATGGCCTCCTCAGCTAACTTCCTCCCTATATTTATTTCCAAGGACACGTGCAAAAGGTCAGGGCCATTTGCTCATTTCTTTAACAACTTCCATACAGGTCAGCTGTCTTCAGCTGACCTTTGTACACAACAAACAAGCAGGTTTGGGCAGGCATTTTCGCCTGTCCCTTCATTCACCCTGCTCGCATTCTTTCCATCCATCCATTCTTTCCTCTAGGCCGAGCCCCCACATGTCCCCATTATTGTTTATTTAAAATTGGAGACAGAGTGTGAGTAGGAGAAAGAGAGATGTCAGTGTCTTTTCATTATGGTGTTGGGAGATCATCAATTGGCAGATCCGTCCCAGAAAGTAAAAGAGAAAGTGACAAGACCAAGGACAACCGGTTGATAATACAGATATTTTGGGTGGTCATGGGAATGCACTATGTTGTATTATGTAAGTTGGTAATACACACAGGAGGATTAGAGGAATGATAAGCCAGTCTGTTTCATTTCTCTGTCAGGAATGTGGAGGAAACCGTACCCCTCCAGTCCGTGTTGAGTAGACAGAGGGATCTCTGAGTCCCACCATGTTAGGGCCTTAAACACACGTGGGCTTAAGACCCGAGCCCAGTAAACTGTGACTGTACTGCCTGGGAGAAATAAAAGGAGAAAAAGGCCGTGGAGCAGCCCTCGGGGTACCTGACTGCTATTACGGGCAACAATAGCCAAATAAGCCAGAAAAGTGTTCCCCGGGGTAAGAGGAGCCCCCGGTTGTGTCATGATAGCTGAGACCTGTGTCTCTAGTTGTTTCAGTTGACCCCCACGTGATCCCAGGTGCTGTCATGGTGTTATGTGCCTGTCCCGGCGGGACCCCAGTTGCTGGCAGCTGGAGGGGGAGACATTTCATTTATGGAATGGAGTTGTTGGGTTGATTGTTCCAGCTCATGATGTAGGCGAATGTATTCGCCTGTAGGCGAACTCGTCTGGAAGGGAACCACTCGGGACCTGTCGGAGTTTGAACACAAACGTATCTTCTTCCGCATGTTAACTCCATTACAAAGGCCAATCTCTTGGAATTAACGACGGCTGGGGAAGGCCAGATTGTAGCGGTCCCATTGGGTCTATAATAGCATTAAGAGCTCTTAGGTCCTGTAGTAACCACCACTTATTGTTCTTTTTAGGTATGACAAATGCAGGAGTGTTCCATGGGCTCAGGGAAGGCTCTATATGTCCCGCTTTAAGTTGGTCCTGGACAAGAGATTTTGAACGTTTTAATTTATCCTGCTTAATGGGCCACTGCTCTATCCAGATGGGCAAATTAGTAGTCCATTGTAAAGGTGTGGGTTGTATTGGATGTACCTGAGCAGTGGCGCCTAATGAAAAGGCTGGGTAATTAGAAGAAGATTCTATTATTCTAGCAAATCTTGTCCCCGTAAAGATTGGCCCTCTCGTAGGCAATGTTGAAAAGCAAATGGTTTACCAGGGATGGAATAGAGATCCCCTTTGAGAGAAGGAGGAGGAGGTAGCTTCTCTTGTTGAACCGCAGAAGGCGATGGTGGAGAGAATGGCTCAGGATTCAGGAATTTTATGGCAGGGGATGCTGGCTCCTTCAGCAGAGCAGACTGCAGAGGAGGAGGAGCAGGTTCTAACGGATTAGAACCTGTAGGAACACGTAAGGGAGTCAGCGCTGTTGGCACCAGGCTCCATGTAGCTAACACAGCATGGGGCACTGGAACCCCCTGCCTAAGATTCTTCTTAAAAACCTTCCCTACTTGCTCCCAGAGCTCTAAATCTAATGTGCCCTCATCTGGGAACCAGGAGCAATGCTGTCTTACTGCGCATAAGAGTTGTTGTAAAGCTTTTGGTTCCACAGAACACCAGGCAGCCTTTAAGAGTTGTTGCAAAATGCGCAGATAAATTTGCTGATCTTTTGTCAGGTGCTGCCCCGTATTGGAAATCCCTTTCTGAACTACGTGCGTCGGTCCCTTTCCCAAAGCAGTGGGCGGGACTGTCCCTTACTGGGATGATTCCCCTTGTAGTCTGGATGACAAAAATGCTCACTGGATGCACGATTCCTGAATCACGTCAGGGTCACCACTTGTAGTGGCAGCTTTTTGCTCCTGAGCTCGGTAGCAAAGGAATAATTACTTGAAACACATAGTGTGAAGAGAGGCCAAAGTCTGAAGGAGAAAATGGCCTCCTAAGCTAAGTTCTTCCCCGTTTTTATTTCCAAGGACACGTGCAAAAGGTCGGGGCCGTTTGCTAATTTCTTTAACAACTTCCATACAGGTCAGCTGTTTTCAGCTGACCTTTGCACACAGCAAACAAGCAGCTTCGGGCAGGCGTTTTCACCTGTCTCTTCATTGACCCTGCTCACATTCTTTCCATCCATCTATTCTTTCTTCTAGGCCCAGCCCACACATAGTCTCTCTCTCTCTGCCTCCTCTTTAAGGCCAGTAACTCTTAGATTTGCCCTTTTGAAGCTATTTTCTAGATCTTGTAGGTGTGTTTCATTCTTTCTTCTCTTTTTTCTCTTCTGACTGTGTATTTTCAAATAGCCTATCTTCAAGCTCACTAATTATTTCTTCTGCTTGATCAGTTCTACTGTGGAGAGACTGATGCATTTTTCAGTTTGTTGATTGAATTTTTCAGCTCTAGAATTTCTACTTGATTTTTAAAAATTATTTCAAGCTCTGTGTTAACTTTCTCTTATAGGCTTCAGATTCCTTGTTTGCATTGTCTCTAAGTTCATTGAGCTTCTTCAGGACAGTTAATTTGAATTCTTTGTCTGAAAGGCCACATATCTCCATCACTACAGCATTGGTCACTGGTGTCTTATTTAGTTCATTTGGTAATGTCTTCCTGGATGTTCTTGATGCTTGTAGATATTCATTGATATCTGGGCATTGAAGAGTTAGGTATTTATTTTAGTTTTCACAGTTGGGCTTGTTTGAACCCATCCTTCTTGAGAAGGCTTTCCAGATATTCAGAAGGAATTGAGTGTTACCTTGTAAGTCTTTGGTCACTAGAGCCATGTCAGCACTGGTGGTGCCCCAAGCCCACTAATGCTTTGACTCTTGCAGACTCCTGGTGGTACTGCCTTGGTGAACTTGTGTAAAATATGGGATAATTACCTGGATTACCAGGCAAAGTCTCTCACTCTCTTCCCTCATTCTCTATGTTGGGCTGCTGGAGTTTGGGGAAGAGTAAAGTGGGCACACCCTCATGACCATCAGTGTCAGATTACACCTGAAGCTTTCCCAGTCTCACCCATAGCCTGTGGTGGCTGTTGCCTCGCTACCTCTGATGTCTTTTCAAAGCTCAAGGGCTCTTTAGTCAGCAGGTGGTGAATCTGCCAGGACTGGGTCCTTCCCTTCCAGGCAGCGTGTTTCCTTCTGGTCCAAGGTATGTCTAGAAATGCCATCCAAGAACTAAGGCCTGGAATCAGGGACTTCAGGAATCTGCTTAGTACTTTATTTTACTGTGGCTGAGCTGGTACCAAGGTTGCAAAATAAAGGGCTCTGAACTCTTCCCTTACACCTTTGCCGAAGTGGAAGAAGACTTCCCCTGAGCTGCACTGCCTGGAGTTGGGGGAGGAATGGCATAGGCACTGGCTTGTCCATCACCGATGGTGTCTCCACTGGGTCATGTGCATCCCATGTCCATTGGCTCTGAACCAGCACAGACGCAGGAGTTGCTAAAAGACTGCAGCCTTTGTGGCCTGACTGCCTTAGGAATTTATTCCTGGCCCCAGGCCACTTTTTGTCAGCTGGTGCTGGGGCTAAGCAGAACTCAGGTTTTGGGTTGGAGTATTTCCCTCTTGCCAGGCTTGTCTAAATGCTTCCTCCATGGGTGCTGACAGAATTCTGTCCTGTGCTGTGTTCCTCTATGACAGGCCTGAGTTCCAATGCAAAGTCCCACAGTCACTTCACTCTCCCTTCCCTGGGCACACAGATTCTCTACTTAGTGTGCTGTCACTGTACTGCTAGGGGATGGGGGAAGGGTGGCATAGACAACGGAAGACTGTTTCCTGCCCTCTTCAGTGTTTTTTTCTTTGATATAATGTTAAAGAAAAGTACTGTGATCACTCACTTGATTTTTGGTTCTTTTGAAGGTGCTCCTTTTTGTGGATAGCTGTTGAATTTGGTGTTCATGTGGAGAATCATTGGCAGTTTCTATTCAGCCATCTTACTCCACCCCCTCCTCCTTAGAATTTTTTTTTCGTTTTGCATGGTCTTATTTCTTTCAAGTAAGGGTTTTACCTACTTTTTAAGGGGAGTATTCTATCTTTTATATGAGATTTATCCCAGTTGTCTACCCATCTGAATATATTTAAGAGTGAGTCACAAAAAGCTGATAGGAAGCTGTTTATATGTGGATGAGAGTTCTGCTTTCTGATTCTGTAATTCTGGAGTGGGACCCACAAATTTGCATTTCTTGTTCCCAGGTATGCTGATACTGCTAGTCCAGGAATCATATTTTTAGAACCACTTTATCAGGGAATGCTCTTGAGAGTCACATCCATGGAAGGGAATGGATGGGAAGGAAACAGTTGGGGCCAAGGGAAAGTTGAACTGCGATTCTGGAGAGTTCTGAAGCTACAGTGACCCACGAGAACTATCCCAAGTTGGGGCATGGGTCTGGGCCTTTATACCCCCATGTTGATCAGTGTGTGGATAAAGGCAATCACCATACCCATAGGGGACAGACACTGAGGGCTTTCTGGAAGTACTCCCAGGAGCTGGGGACAAAGTTCTTCATTCCTGAAAAGGGGAAATGGGGCAGTGCATTACAGCATCAGTACATGATCCTTCCCAGTCCATCGGGAAGCCCCATCCTGAGGCAGCTACTTTTTCTAATTTTTCATTTACTATAGATGAACTTTGCCTATTCTAAACTTTGTATAAATTGAATCATACAGAATGAACTTTCTAGGGTGGTTTATTTGGCTCAGTATAATATCAATTAGATTCTCTATGTTCTGTGTATCAAAAGTTTGTTCCTTTTTATTGCTGAGTAGTATTCCATTGTGTGAATACGCCAGAAAGTGTATATCTGTTCTTAACTGATGCCATTTAGATTGTTTCCAGTTTGGACTATTATAAATGAAGATGCTGTGAAAATTCTTATTCTTGAACATCTATCTTGTTGGCTCTCAAGTGGTTTCTTCTAGATACTTTATAGTTTCAAATTCAGTTCATATTTTTTTATAGTATGAGGTATGTTCATTTGTTTAAAGATTTATCTAGTTATTCCATTAGGATTTGTTGAAAGGATTTTCCTTTGTCACTTGAAATTGCTTTGGTGCCTCTATTGCAAATCAATTGACTGCATAGAAATCAAGTACCATTCGTATCACTTTTCCCACTGCATGTAATGTTACTTTTCACTGGCTGTTTTCACAGTGTGCTTTGTTTGTATCTTCGGTGTTCTCATCCTTTTGACTATAATGTGTCTGTGTGTAATTTTCTTTATAATTACCCTGCTTGGAGTTTGCCGAACTTCTTGGATCTGAAAGTTTGTTTTTCATGAAATTTGGGAAAATTTTGGACATTTATTAAATATTTTTATTTCATTATCTCTCCTCTCCTATTGTACAGTTAGACCACTTGATACTGTACTTTAAATTTCTGAAGCTCTGTTTATAATTTCAGATTTAGATTCAATAAGATCTATTGATTTTCCAGTTAAGTGACTCTTTTTTAGCAATTCGATCTCCTGTTAAGGTCATCCAATGAATTTTTTTCATTTCAGATATTGTGCTTTTTAAGTTCTAGAATTGCTAGTTGATTCTTTCGCATAGCTTCCGTTTCTCAGCTGAGATTCTCCCATGTGTACATTTATTATGACTGTATTTTCTTTTAAATACTCAAACATATTTGCTTTAAAGTCTTTGCTAATTCGACATTTAGATCATTCAGGATTTGGTTTCTATGAGCTTCTTTTGCTCTTGTCTCTAGGTCTTTTTTATTTTCCTATTTCTTCATTCTAGTAAATTTTATTTGTGTAGTGGCCATTATGGTTGATAGGTTGTAAGACTTTGGATTCTGTTCTTTTTCTCTAATTTGTCTTAGTAGACATTTAATGTGTCTGGATTCAAATTTCTACTTTATTCTTCTGTGACAGCAGCACTGGAAATTTTCATCTCAGATCTTTCCACCTTCCAGCTGTTTCTTTTTGCTGAGAACTTTGGAGTCTTCCTCAGACAAGGATCATCCAAATATTTGGGCATAACTTGTACAGAAATTTTTCAGGACCTTCCTTTCTGAGATTCATCTTTCAATTTCCAGCTGCTCTGGCAACCCCAGACTTTGTCCTCTCTAAGCTGGCAAGACAGCAAGTTTCTGCTTCAGTTCTAAGTGATCATTGCAACATAGGCTGATAAGTACCCTCAGGCAGAAGTCTCATAAAAATTCTATCCAGTATAGTTCTCTTCATTTAAGGGTGACTTCCCTCCAGTTCCTACCTGCTTTTGATCTCTCTCTTTTGCCTTAATGATTGGTTTTGTGTTTTGTCCAGAGTGTGTAATTGTTATGTATGGCAAGGTTATTCTAACATAAGTTACCTTGTCATTATCTGAAGCAGAACACTGAAGATTTATTTTAATTGAAACAATCAAACATCCAATATTCAGGGAATATTTTAGGAAATAATGAAGAAATACTAAGTGGAATATTAAAATTTTGAAGACTCAGTGGAAAATGCTTTTGATAAGAATTTGAGTAGTGCCCTGCTTTGATCACAGCTGTGTTAAAAGGTGCAGCAGTCCACAACCTTTTTGGCACCAGGGACTGGTTTCATGGAAGACAAATTTTTCCACAGACGGTGGCAGGGGGAGGTGGAGCTCAGGCATGATGCAAGTGATGGGGAGTGGCTGTAAATACAGATGAAGCTTCACTTGCCGGTCCACCACTCACCTCCTGCTGTGCAGCCCTGGGCTGATTCCTAGTTTCATGCAAGACAATTTTTCCACAGTGAGGGGGGTGGAGCTCAGGCAATGATGCACCGCCTGGTTCCTAACAGGCCACGAACCAGTACTGGGCCATGGCTGGGAGCATTGGGGACTGCAGAAAATGTGAATGTGTCCATGAATACAGACTGGAGAGAATATGGAAAAAAAGGAAAGAGTTTATTGGTTAGAGTGGTAAAATTTGGGGGAGGTTTCCAAAAATATTTCATTAACACTGATCATAAAACTATTATATATTTGTTAATATATCCATATAAATGTATGTATGTGTGTAAAGGCTTCTAGACAGTTTAGTTCAGCTGTTGTGGCAGACTTCGTACCCCATGCTCCAGTTATAAACTGTCGATAAAATATATACGAAAAAGGTTTCTCTTAAAATCGAGGAGATATTCATAGGTGCCAGTAACAAGAGGCAGGGGGAACTTAAGAAAGCCAAGCAGGAACTAAATCCTAAATGTCTCACAGTGGTATGCATGTCTTGAAACCTTAAGTGCTGGAGATTTATGTCTTAATGTTGATAGGAAAGTCCAGCCACATGCTCTGTGCCCTCCAGGTAGTTGGAACTTATCAACTATATAAAGATTAGGGCCTGAAGGGAGATTTTTAGCTATGAAATTGGACTAAGAAAGGGTCCCCACAGACCGGAAAGTTTCAGGTAAGCTTGCCGTTTGCCCAGAGGATATAAAAGGCTAAATTATGAGATCTGGAGCCTTAGGCCGTATTAGACATGAAGGTAGAGTTTGATTTGATAGTCTCCTTGTAGAATAAGGACTCTAAGTCAGTAAATAAGTATAAAAATTGGTCTGGAATCATTAAACTTAAGGGCTCAGCAAAGGCAAATGTGAAACTACCTCCATAACCTAGGAGATATGACTCTGAAAAATAGTCCTTGCTGAAGGTAATTTCATAATTTAAAAATTTCAAATCACAAGATAAAATGATGCCAACCTTGGGTATGTAGGACTTCCCTGGGAAATAGTCCTCACATAAAATGAACTCATGATTAAATTAAAAAGAATAAATAACATGGGAGAATGATTTATCTTAAGGGACTATGATTTTATCAGTAGTAGCTACTAGTAGACAATAAAAAGAAAAGTGGTTTAACAAAATTAACATGAAACAGGACCAGAGTTTAAGGCAAAGCAGCATTATTAAAGATAAAGGACACTAGATCATAATAAAAGAAATGCAGTAATCTTAGTCCAATTGTATTGCTATAAAGGAATACCTGTGACTGGGTAATGAATGAAGAAAAAGGTTTATTTGGCTCACAGTTCTGCAGGCTGTACAAGAAGCATGGCACTGCAGTCTGCATCTGGTAAGGACCTCATGCTGCTCATGGTAGAAGGCAAAGGGGAGCAGGCATGTGCAGAGATCACATGGCAAGAGTGGGAGCAAGAGAGAGAGAGGAAGGTGCCAGGCTCTTAAACCTAGCCCTAGTAGGAACTAATACAGTTAGAATTCACTTATTACCATGAGGAGGGTACCAAGCCATTCATGAATGATCCACCCTCGTGACCCAAACACCTCCCATTAGGCCCCACCTCCAACATTGGGGATCAAATTTCAACGTGAGGTTTGGGAAAGAGACATATCCAAACTATAGCAACTACCAAGAAAATATAAAAATTATAGTCTTATAAAACTCCAGCAGTTGATACGGTTTGTCTACTGCTATTTTCCTAGCACTCAGAACAGTACTTGGCAAAAAAGTTTGTCTATGTATCTTTTTAAAAAAAAAAAAAAAAAGGGAATAAAACTAGGCTGGGTATGGCAGCTCATACCTGTAATTCTAGCACTCTGGGAGGCCCAGGTGGGAGGATTGCTTGAGCTCAGGAGTTTGAGACCAGCCCGAGCAAAAGCAAGATCCCCTCTCTACTAAAAACAGAAAAAAATAGCCAGGTGTCATGGTGGTTGCCTATAGTCCCAGCTACTTGGGAGGCTGAGGCAGGAGGATCACTTGAGGCCAGGAGTTTGAGGTTGCAGTGAGCTATGATGATGCCACTGTACTGTAGCCGAGATGACAGAGCGAGACTATGTCTCAAAATAAAAAAACAAGCCTTGAATTTTCTTGATTCAGCTCTTTTTTGACTTGGAGTTAAGAAAGCAAAAAGATTTAAACAGCGTAATTACTATACTTGATTAAATAGATATCTATAGACAGCTCTCTAGCAAATAAATGGAGAATGTGGATTTATTTAAAGCATGCATGTATTCTTTAAAAAAAAAATTAACTATGACCTGGGTCCCAAAGGAAGTTTTTATCATGCAAACCCCATTCCCTGGCTGAAATGAAAAATAATTGATCAGTAGTAGATAGTTTGAAAGTAGAAAGTACGTACACAATATATGCACATCAAATACTAAATTACAAAATACTTAGAATTAAATAACAGAAAACATTAAATAGCAAAATTTGTAGGTTGCAGTTAATTGAAATTTTGCAGAAATAGAAAGTTACAGTCTTTCTTGAATGTGCTTATTAAAAACAAAGTATTGGAGAAATGCATTTTGTATTCAACTTTAAAGCAATAGCGAAAATACAAATAACACAAAAGAAAAAGAAAAATTGATGAGATACCAGAAAAGCCAAAAAGGAACTGAATCAAGAAAACTCAAAGTTAGTTTTTCTTTTCTTTCTCTTTTTTTTTTTTTTGAAACAAACATAGATAAACCTCTCTGCCTGGTAGTGTTCTGAGTGCTGGGAAAATAGCAGTAAACAAACTACACTGCAACATCTTGCTCTGTAACACTCACATTCTAGTGGGGGAGTTGGACAGAAAGATGAATACCAGTGGCAATAATTATGATACAGATAAATAAAGCAGTAGAAAGGAGATAGGGAGTGACAAGATGTGGTCAGGGAAGGTCTCTGAGGAGATCACATTTGAACCGTGAACATATTAAAGTAAAGGAGCAAGCCAGGCAGATACCACTTTTTAAGGGTGTTCTTGGCAAAGAGAACAGAAGAACAAAAGCTCTATCATATCAAACTTGAACTAAAAGAGAAGTACATTATTCTTGATTGCAAAAATATTATAAGTAAACCCTTTAACGTGGAAACAAAACAAGGATGGATATCTGCCATCACTGCTACTGTTTATCATTATACTGGAGATTTTAGTTAAAGTAATTAGATAAGAAAGAGGAGAGGAAAAGAGACGTAAGGATTGGGAAGGAAGAAAAATATTATCATTAATTGTAAATGAAATAATTATCTGTACAAGAATCTATATACTATTAGAACTAATAAGAGTTCGGGAAGGTTGCTGGAGATAAGGTCAGCATAGGAAACCAATAGTTTGCCAGCACATCAGCAAAAATCAATTAGAAAACGTAATAGGGAGAAAACAGTACAATTCACAATAACCATCTGTAAGCTGCCTTGGACTCTTTCTAACAAAAGAAAAGTTCAAGACATTTTAAGGACAGATAAAAGTAAATCCAAATTATCACTCACCTCCCACAGTTCAATCTACAACATCTGTACAGTCCAATGTAAATCTTAACAGGATTTTTGTGGAGTTGAAAAAAACTGGTTGAAAAATTCACCTGGAAAAGTAAAGGTCCAAGAATTATCAAGACTGTTTTGGAGGCTGGGCACCGTGGCTCATGCCTGTAATGCTAGCATTCTGGGAAGCCAAGGCGGGAGGATCGCTTGAAGTGAGGAGTTCGAGACCAGCCTGAGCAAGAGTGAGACCCCATCTGTACTAAAAATAGAAACATTAGCCTGGTGTGGTGGCATGTGCCTGTAGTCCCAGCTACTCGGGAGGCTGAGGCAGGAGGATTTCATGAATCCAGGAGATTGAGGTTGCTGTGAGCTAGGCTGATGCCACAGCACTCTAGCCCAGGCGACAGAGCAAGACTCTGTCTCAAAAAAAAAAAAAAAAAAAAAAGACTGTTTTGGAAATAGATGAAGAGGATCATGCAATCAAATAACTAGGCTTAATTTTTAAAGCAGTAATAAATTCAAAGTGTGGCGTTGGCTCGGGGATAGGCAAGTAGATTAGTAATAAAACAGAAAAGAAAGGCCTGAAACATTCAAGTATATATGGAAACTTGGCATAATAAAATAGGAAACAACTGGGTTCCCAGATGGAAAAATTGTATATGGTATATTACATAATACCATACACAAGAATAAATTTGAGTTATAAGAAAGGTCAAAATGAGAAGCACTAACTTCAAAACTTTTAGAATAAAATATAGAATGCATTTATAACCTTAGCTAGGTAGGATTTCTTAAATAAGACCCAAAAAAAGTCAAAAAGGAAAAAACATGAATAAATTTGACTAAATAAAAAATTTTAACTTTAGTAAGACAAAAAATATTATTAACAAAGAATTAGTATCCTGAATATGTAAAGAACTGCTATAAGAAATAATCAACTCCCTTAAAAATACGCAAAGGGCCGGGCGCGGTGGCTCACGCCTGTAATCCTAGCACTCTGGGAGGCCGAGGCGGGCGGATCGTCCTGAGCTCAGGAGTTCGAGACCAGCCTGAGCAAGAGCGAGACCCCCGTCTCTACCAAAAATAGAAAGAAATTAATTGGACAGCTGAAAATATATATAGAAAAAATTAGCCGGGCATGGTGGTGCATGCCTGTAGTCCCAGCTACTCGGGAGGCTGAGGCAGTAGGATTGCTTGAGCCCAGGAGTTTGAGGTTGCTGTGAGCTAGGCTGATGCCACGGCACTCGCCCCAGGCCAGAGAGTGAGACTCTGTCTCAAAAAAAAAAAAAAAAAAAAAAAAATGCGCAAAGGATATGAACCAACAATTTATGAGGGAGAAAACCCATATGTCTAATAAGCAGGTGAAAAGGTACACAGCATTGCTAGTAATTGGGAAAATGACAAATACCATTTCATATCCATTAGAATGGTAAGTTTTTAATATATGTATTATATGTAGCATACATAAATGGATACAAGTATTTGGGAGATGAGTTTGATAATGTATAATAAAATTTGAAAAATGCATTCAGAAGCCCCAGAAAATTGACTTCTAGATTTATAACTGAGAAATTCTTATATGTGTATACCAAAAAACATATACAAGGACATGTTTAAAGGCTGTCTTTTACATATACTTATTAAAGATTTACCAACTTGTTTGTTTGTGATAGGTAGATATAACCTTCCTCTTCAGATAATCCTGTAGAGAAGTCAGTTACTGCTAGAATGGGATATACTGAGATCTATAGTTTATAAAATAATCACATTTTCAATTTCATATTAATTTCTCTGAAAACTCATTCTTAAGTGGTCCCAGTCTTTACAAAGTTTTCTTCATCTGGGGGATTGAGTATGTTTTTTTTGTCATTTATTCATTCAACAGATTTTATTGAACACATTGCATGTGCCAGATGATAACACAGCATTGAGCAAAACAGGCAAAGCCTGCTCTCATGGAATTTAAATTCTAGTCAAGGAAGATAACTGGTAAACAAATAAATTTAAAAAAATATAATACAGCCGGGCACGGTGGCTCACGCCTGTAATCCTAGCCCTCTGGGAGGCCGAGGCGGGCGGATCTTCTGAGCTTAGGAGTTCGAGACCAGCCTGAGCAAGAGTGAGACCCCGTCTCTACCAAAAATAGAAAAGAAATTAATTGGACAACTAAAAATATATATATAGAAAAAAATTAGCCGGGCATGGTGGCGCATGCCTGTAGTCCCAGCTACTCGGGAGGCTGAGACAGTAGGATTGCTTGAGCCCAGGAGTTTGGGGTTGCTGTGAGCTAGGCTGACGCCACGGCACTCACCCCAGGCAAGAGAGTGAGACTCTGTCTCAAAAAAAAAAAAAATATATATATATATATATATAATGCGACTGGTAGTATATGCAACAATGAAAAACAAAGCAGGATAAGAGTAATAGAGAGTGATTGGGAGTTATTTTGTATGGGGAAGTCAGGGAAGAATTGCCTGCAAAAGATAACATCTAGCAAAGTCATGAAGAAAGTGAAGGGATAAGTTGTATGGGAGAAGAGCCTTAGAGATGGACATAAAAGACAATGCAAGGCTCCAGGCTCAAAACTAGCATAAGTTAAATACAACTCACGTGGCAGTTAATGTGTTAAAAAATGAAATTTGAAATCTGAAACAGGTATAAAATTTTGAAATTAATGATTGCAGTAACTAAAATGAGATTTACATACTGATTTTTACTTTGTAGATTAGCTATATAGCTGTATACAAAGGCAAATAACCAGTTATTGTTTACATTTATTTGGTTCTAAAGTCTTTTGTGGAAGATAATTTGGTTTGTAACATCTTTTAAAGATTGTGTATAAACTTTCTGAACATTTTGCATAATTTCTTTGCATTTGCACTTTAGTATGCATTGTAACAAAATCCAAATGACAGTTAAATTATTTTACACTGGCTTCATTTGTGTTATATATTAACAATTCATTTATATTCAATAATTCAGTTAAATTGATATGGCTTTATTTTATTTTTTATTTCTAAATATATTTTCCTCCTCTTCCAATTTCTTACCATATTAGTTAATCTTTATTATTACTTTTCTGTCTAGGGTTTCTTGTTACTGGGGGGGGGAGGGGTGGTGTGTGTATGTGTGTGTATAGAGTAGGGGGAAGAGAATCTATTTTATATCAAGTCTTTAGAACTACAAATTATATTACATCATTATGACTTTCAACTGCTAAGCACATCATTGTCCAGAGTGACAGGCAGATAGTAAAAATCAATAATTTATTGCAAACTCTGAGATCTGTTTGTAAGTATTGGAATACGTCTTCACTTACATACTATTAAAAAATTGTTTTTTTCAAAAATAATTGTGAAAGACATAGTTTTAGAATACAGTGCCTAATCTTAATAAGGAACTTATTTTTTTCATAGCAAGGAAGACTAATTACCGTATATCTGTTTTAGAATATTTCAGATATTTAATAAACTTTTCATTTTACTAACCTGACTTTCTTTTTCTTGTAGCAAAACTGTACAATCTAAAGTGGACTGCATTTTGGTAAGTAAAATAACTAACCTTAAGGTTCTTTTGTAATCAGGCTATTACCACTGTATAAAATATACCATTCTTAAGTAAATATTGATTTTAAATATAGCATAACTTTAGTGAATAAAATTTGACATTAATTACAACCCTATGGGTGAATTAGTTATAACCTATCTAGATACCCTTCTGTATGTCATCCATGCTGAAATCATAATCTGAGGTAATTGCATGTTTTTGAATCTTATTGGCCTTTACTGAAAGATGGCTTAAACAATTAAAATGGATGTTTATTTTTCTGTTCTATTAACTCTATAAGAAATTATTTAAAGAAAAGTTTTTAAGATGTTTAATGGGTTAGTTTTGTTGTGATGGCATATTTTTCATGTTTTAGTTGCTAGCCGATAGGGATTAAGCCACAATAATAGTTTAGGTTGTTCTTACAGAACTCTGTAAGAATTTGTTTAAAGAAAAGCTTGTAAGTTGCTTGTTGTGTTAGTTTTTGTTATTATAATACCCTTTTCATGTTTGGGTTGCTAGCTTTTAGGACTTAAAGCCACAATAATAGTTTAAATTTAGATTATATTAGTGTGGTAGTTCCTTGGGTCTTTTCTTAAATGTGTGAGGGAAGAAGCATGCAGCTACTTCTTCTTGAAATACTACTTCTTTCTTGAAATATCTGCTGACAGGATAACCCCTAGGCTCTAGAACATTCAATGGCTCTACACCGTTAGATTCCCCAAAGTGTCAGTGTAGTTAGTATGCTGTTTCTATTTGTGATTTCAGAACTTTCTCTTATGCAAGTTTGGGTCTTCCTTATAAGCTGACCTATTTTGGGGGGGCTTTTTTGTTTTTGTTTGTTTCTTTTGTTTTTTAGTCTTTTTTAGTATCTGGTGCTGAAATAGTATAATACCTGATTAACTTATTACATTTTTATTATTTTGTTAGCCCCTAAGTAGGTAAGTGAATAAATAGGAATAGTTAATAGGAGAAGATGTAATTTAATCAATTCTCTTATACTTCTCTAACCTGAATAGCTGAAAGAGGACTTTGTGGGGATGTTTTTCCTCTTCTTTCACTTACTCTTTTTCTCTTCTTTTCCTTTCTCTCTTTCTCATAATAATGCTCTGAAATAGGTAATCTTGTTACCTTCCTTTTACAAATGAAGAAACCAATGCTCTTGCATTTACTTCGGAAAATAATTATTGAACATTTTCTGTCTGCCAGTCTTACATATAAGAAATACAAAATAGAAAAGACATATTCCCTGCCCTCAAGAAATTCAGTCTGTTATAGCAATATACAAGAGTGCTCTTAAAACTTAGGAAATTAGTGATTCGGCATGGAGGGAGTAGGATTGCGCCCCAACCGCCAGAGCATTTACTCTCTCCTCTAACTCTCATTATTTATGTGTCACTCGGTAATTATTGCACAATTACCATGTATAGAGACCCTGTTCTTGGTACCAGAGTACAGTGGTAAACAAGACAGACACAGGTCCTATCTATCAAAGGCTCCCTGCTTTCTTTGCAGAACTTGAGATAACTTTGGAGGAATACTCATTTTTTCTCTTAATTGAGAAAATAGAGGCAGAAGAAGACTGGTATAAATTACAAGATATGACATTTATAACTTAGTAAGAATAAAAGGATTTTTAAAAATCTTCCAAGAGTTCAAAAGTGTTTATTTCAGTGTAAGTTTTAAGATATATATTACATATAATTTTACTCAATAATTTTTAATGCTGTTTTAGGCTCTGGATATACAGTAATGAACGAGACAGTGAGATCCCTTATCCTCATGATTCTTTTATTTTTTGGGGTGAGATGGACATTAAACAAGTAAATAAATTAGCATTATAATTTCAGATAATGATAAATGCTATTACAAAATTTTAAAAAGGCAAAAGGAGGCAAGTGATGGTGGATAGGGTAACCTTAGATGGGGTGATCAGGAAAAGCCTGTTTGAGGAGATGACATTTGAGAGAAAACCTAAATAATAAGAAGCCAGCCTTGTGTGATGATCTGCGAGGAACATGTACTAGGCAGAGCAAACAGTAGGTACAAAAGTTCTGAAGCTGGATTGAGTTTTGGATATTTGAAGATTGCAAGGATTCTTCATTGTGCTGAAGAATACAGTGTGCAAGATCTTATGGAGTGAAAGAAAGAATGATAGAAAAGTTCAAGTAGGAATTAGTTTATATATGGCATACGTGGTGTGACAAGTAGTATCCTAAGTGCATGGAAAGCCAATTAAAGGGCTTTAAGCAGAAAATAGTAAGATCTAATTTTTAAAAAATACTCTCGCTGTTGTTAGAATAGACTGTAGGGGCACAAGAGTGGAAGCAGGAAAACCAGTTAAGCTATTGCAGAAGTCCAATAGAGAATTCAAGCTGTTCGCTCAGATGATGGCGGTAGAATATGTGGGAAAAAAAAGTAGATGGATTCAGAGCATATTTTGGATATAAAGTTAGGAGGCCTTGCTTGCTGGTGGATTGAATGTGAAGGGAGAAACAAAGAGGAATCAAGGATAATTCCTTTCAACCTAAAATATTTATTCTAGTATTTCTTATATGACAGGTTTGTTTATAATGAATTCTGTCAGTCTATATTTATCTGTGACTATATTTTGCCTTCAGTTTTGAAAGATAGTTTTGCTGGATATAGAATTCCTGGTTAATAGTTTTGTTTATTTTTCATTCATTGTTTTGAATATGTTATTCCATTGCCTTATAGACATGATTGTTTCTGATGTGAAGTCAGCTATTAATCATATTGTTGTTTTCCTTTACTTAATGAATTGTTTTTCTCTCATTGCTATTAAAATTCAGTCTGTATTCATACTGCCACTCACTTGTTCACTTCTCTTGCTCATTCTAGCTTTCAACTGTTTGACTTTACATGTGTAGGTGTGGATCAGTTTCATGTTTATCCTACTTGGGGTTTGTTGAACTCTCATATCTCTCACTTTTTCTCTTCAGATCATTCTTTCTGTCCCTTGGATTCTCTCCTCTTCTTCTAAACTCTGTTACATATACGTTGAAATGATGTTATTCTTCTGGTCTCTGAGGCTCTTTTCTTTTTTCTCTGATTATCTTTCTTTGTGTTCTGGTTTTGCTATCTTTATTAAGATTCCCTATTATCTGACTCATTGTCATCATATTTTCCTTTGTGTGTTTAAACACAGGCAGCCTCATGCTGGCATCACTACTGTTCAAACCATGGGATAGGTCATAGGAGCAGCCAGAGGCAAGAATAACACAAACTCTCAAAGTTATTACGTAAAGTTCAGTAGTTTTTGATGACTAAACATTTCTCAATATGTTGTTTGCCTTTATTCAGTTTCCGAGCCTTGGGAGTGTTCTTTTGGACCGTTTTGTGTTATTTTCTAATTGTTTTGGTGACCACTTCACATTTTCCAGATATCTCAACCTTCTTATGAAATCTCATGAAAATTTTGTTGTATGTTTTCTTTTAGAAGTTTTTTAATTTTAGCTTTTTCTTTTAGATCTATGAACCACGTTGAGCTAAATTTGTATTTGGTTTAAGGTGAACTTCAAGGTTTATTTTTTACCACATGGATGGATATCCACTGGTTCCAGCACTATTTATTGAAAAGTCTGCCCTTACCCAGTGACCTCCTCTATCAAAAATCATCATGTGGGAGTCTTTTTCTAGACTCTTTTTTCCTATCAGTTGCTATGTCTGTCCTTATGACATCATTACACTTTGCTATACTGTCATTTTATAGAAAGTCTTAGCATTAGGTAATGTAAATGGTTCAAATTGTTTTTAGCATTTCCATACAAATTTTAGAGTTACTTTGTCAATTTCTATTTAGAAAGCAAAAAACAATTCTACTGGGATTTTGATTGGAATACATTGAATTTGTGATCAATTTGGGGGCAGCTGACATATTACAAGCAAATCTTAATCCATTAGCTTGGTATATCTCCATATCAGTTGGTTCTTCTATAATTTCTCTCAGCAGTGTTTTGTAGTTTCCTGTGTATGAGTTTTATATGTATTTGTTAAAACTATTCAGAGTATTTAACATTTTTAAAGTTTAGATGGTATCATGAATAGTATTTAATCATTTTTGTTAATTCAGTGTTTTATTGCTATTGACTTTACAGCCTGCAGACTTGCTAAATTCACATATTAAATCTAGTAGCTTTTACATAGAGTCCTTAGGATTTTCTGCCTATCGATCATATTATCTATGAATAAAGAAAATTTTGATTCTTAAAATTTATATGTCAGTTTCTTTTTCTCAAATTATTGCAGTGATAGGACCCCCCTCCAGGACATAGTTAAATAGAAATGGCGAGAGTGGATTTCCTTGCCTTGTTATCAATCTTAAAGGAAAAAACAGTCATTCATGCACCATATAATACGATGCTAACTTGAGCTTTTTCATGGATGTTCTTTATCAGGTTGAACATCTTTCTTCTTGTCCCTATTTTGCTAAGAATTTTTTTCATCATAATTGCATGTTGTTTTTTATCGAATGATTTTCCTGCACTTACTGATAGTTTATATTTCTGTATTATCACATTCCCTGATCTTTTCCACTGAAGTATCTAATCTGCTATAAATCCCACCTAATAAATTTTCTGTTTTAGATCTTATATTTTTTCAGTTCTAGAAATTCTACTTTTTGTAGAAGTTCTTTTTTACATCCTTCATTTTGTTTTTCATTATGTTCCTGTCTCCCTTTAAGCCCTTGGGCATATTTGTAATACCTGTTTTAAAGTCCTTGTTTGCTAATTATGTTCTTGCTATCATTTGTGAGTCTGTTTTATTTACTGATTTTTGTTGCAAATATGGGTCATTTTTCTCCTTCCTTGCATATCTTTTTTTATTTTTATTTTTTATTAGGTTTAGGGAATACAAGTGGTTTTTTGTTATGTGGCTGAATTGCTTAGTGGAGAAGTCTAGGCTTTTACTATACCCTTAACCTGAGTAGGATGCATTGTACCCAACTAGTAATTTTTTATCCTGTACCACCCACCTTCTGAGTCTCCAGTGCCCCTTAAGCCACTCTATATGACCATGAATACCATTGCTTAGCTCCCACTTATAAGTGAGAACATGTGGTATTTGGTTTTTTGTTCCTGAGTTACTTCACTTAAAATAGTGGACTCCAGTTCCATTCAAGTTACTGAGTTGCTGCAAGACTTTATTTCATTCTTTTTGATGGTTGATCAGTTTCCGTTGTGTGTGTGTGTGTGTATGTATACATATACACACACACACATATACATACATACACACACACACACACACACACACACACACACACACACCACATTTTCTTTATCTACTCATCAGTTGGTGGGTACTTAGATTGGTTCTGTATCTTTGCAGTTGAGAATTATGCTGCACTAAACTTACAGGTGTAGGTGTCATTTTATAAAATAACTTCTTTTCCTCTAGAGTAGATCCCTAGTAGGGGGATTGCCAGATCAAATGGTGGATCTGCTTTTAGTTTTATGAGAAATATCCATACTGTTTTCCGTAGAGGTTGTACTTATTTACATTCCCACCAACAATGTATAAGCATTCCCTTTTCACTGTATCTACACCAGCATCTGTTGTTTTTTGACTTTTTGATAATGGCCATTGTGACAGGAGTAAGGTAGTATCTCATTGTGGTTTTAATTTGCATTTCCCTGGTGATGAGTAATGTTGAGCCTTTTTTCATGTCTGTTGGCCAGTTGTTTTCCTTTTTTTTTTTTTTTGAAAAATGTCTCTTCATGTCTTTTGCCCACTGTTTGGTGGAGTTATTTGGGTTTTTTTCTTGCTGATTTGTTTGAGTTCCTTATATTAGGCCTTTGTCAGATGTACAGCTTGCAAATATTTTCTCCCCTTCCATAGGTTGTCTATTTATTCTGTTGGTTTTATCTTTTGCTATACAGAAGCTTTTAATTTAAGTCCCACTTATTTATTTTGGTTTTTCTTGTATTTGGGCTTTTGGGTTCTTAGTCATAACTTCTTTACCTAGGCCAATGTCAAAGATAGTTTTTCCTAGGTTTTTTTCTAGTATTTTTATGGTTTTAGGTCTTACATTTAAGTCTTTAATCCATCTTGAGTTAATTTTTGTATATGGTAATAGAAAGGGATCCAATTTCATTCTTCTGCATGAGACTATCCAATTTATTTTCCCAGCACCATTTATTGAATAGGGCGTCCTTTATCCAGGGTGTTTTTGTCTGCTTTGTCAAAGATTAGTTGGTTGTAGGTATTTGTCTTTATTTCTGGATTTTCTGTTCTATTCCATTGGTCTGTGTGTACTTCTATACCAGTACCATGCTGTTTTGGTTACTATTGCTTTGTAGTATAATTTGAAGTCAAGTAATGTGGTACCTGCATATTAGTTCTTTTTGCTTGGGATTGCTTTGGCTATTTGTACTCTTTTTGGTTCCATGTGAATTTAGGATTGTTTTTTTCTAATTCTGTGAAAAATGACATTGGTATTTTGATAGGAATTGCATTGAATCTACAGATTACTTTGGGCAACATGGACATTTTAACAGTATTGATTCTTGCAATCCACGAGTATGGAATGCTTTTCCATTTTTTGTGTCATCTACAGTTTCTTTCATCAGCGTTTTGTAGTTCTCTTTGTAGAGGTCTTTTATCTCCTTGGTTAGTATATTCCAAGGTTTTTTGTTCTTTGTTTTTCTTTTCTTTCTTTTTTTTTTTTTTGTTTTTTTGTTTTTTGCAGTTATTATAAATGAGATTGAGTCCTTGATTTGATTCTCAGCTTGGTTGTTACTAGTATATAGAAATGCTACTGATTTGTGTACATTGATTTTGTAACCTGGGACTTTAGTGAACTAATTGATCAATTCAAGGAGTCTTTAGGGTTTTCTAGGTATAAGATCATATCGTCAGCCAAGAATAGTTCGACTTTCTCTTTTCCAGTTTGGATGCCCTTTGTTTCTTTCTCTTCCCTGATCTAATAATTTTTAATTTAGTGCTGGACACTGATTTTTGTGGTTTTTGTCTTGTTTTTGAGCATCTGGATTTTGTTCTTTTCCTTTAAAGTGTAGTGAAGTTTGTTTTCGCAGGCAACTGTGTTATTTATAGATTGTTTTGATCCTTTTGAAGAGTGTGTTTAATCTTTCTTAGGGCAGGTCTAGAATGATATCTACTCTAGAGCTAGTTTAGCTTTTATACTGAAATATTACCCTTGTGGTGTCCGCATTCCTCAGGTATTCACTGAGATCTCTCAGTTCTTTCTGGTTAGAACTGAAACATGTGTCAGCCACTTAAAGATCCCTGCTAGTTCTTTGACCAGCTTCATGGAGTTTTCCTCTATACATATACAGTTTAGTATTCAGCAATAGATTCTAAATCTACGTAGGAATTTGCATTGATTTTGAAGTTCTTTCTTTATCATCCTTCCACATGGTACTTTACCTCAAACACTAACCACTGTCTAAAGCTCAGCAATTCTGCCTTGCTCTGCTTGGGTTGCTCCTCTCTACACCACAGTCCAGAAGTTGCCTTCAGATAGGATCATCTCATTTGTTTCTTTCAGGTCTAATAGTTTGTGCTCTTTGTTCATGTTGTGAGTTGGTAAAGTTGGGAGAGTTGCTCCAGTATCAGGTACTCCAATGTGGACACATGCAGAAGTGGCTATTTTAAGGGTTTGGTATAGGCCCCTTCATACCTCCTTTGTTTCTTAGTGTTTTACTTTCCACTATTCTCCACTAAATCCAATTCAAACTTCTTTAGCTCAAGCTTCTAAACTCACCTCTTCTTTTCTCACTGTCAGCAAATAATCTCACCTTCTACTTCTCTGAGAAAATAGGAAGTTACAGTGTCAATACTCCAATACCATTTCTTGTCCCCAACTCAGTAGTTGCTCAGTTCTGTACTGATTCTTGTCTTCCTTCCCTTGTTTGTCTCCCAACAGAAGAAATGTTCCTCTGCCTGTTTGAAGGCTGATGCCTCTCTGCCTAGGCTTTGGATCCCATTCCTTCCTACCTCAGAATTCATGTCATGATTTATTCACGTTCTCCTGTTTCTTTATGCTCTCATTTTCTACTGGCCTTTTCCCATGAATAGATAAATGGTTAATTTTTCCCCCATAATAATAAAAGAATCCTTCCTGAAACCCACAACTCTTCTCTCGCTACCACTCTTTCTTTCTTCTTTATTTAGAAAGAAGAAAGTCAAAATTTAGTCAAAGTGTTGATTGAACTCGGTCTCATGACTCACTTTTCATTCAGTTTTTACCCCAGTAACAAAAGTTTTATTCTAATACCACTTTTCTGAAACTTATATTTATCAAGGATATCATGACCTCTTGTTGCTAAATAAAATAGATAATCTCAGCCCCAACTGACAGTCCTTCTCAGTTGACTTTATTGACCATCCCCTCACATACAACACCCTGCTCTCCCCAGTTTGGTACATTCTTATTTTTTCAATTTCCTAGATGCCTCACTATTCTGATTTTTCTGTTAAATCTCAGACTGTTCCTTCTCAATTTCCTTCAAGGGCTTCTGTTCTTCTACATTTTGTTCATATTTGTCTATGGTGATCTCATCTACTTTGGTGATTTTAATTAATCTCAACATATACTGATGACTGCTAATTATATGTTCACAGGCTAAGCTCCAGGCCCATGTCCAACTATATGTCAGTTGATCAATTTTACCTAGATGTCCTATAGGTACTTCAAACTCAACTTTTTCAGAGCCAAATTCATTGCATCATACCTCAAATTCTATACCTATCTGTATTCATTTCCTATTGCTCTTATAACGAATTAACATAAATTTAGTGGCTATATAAAACAATACAAAGTTAATATTTTGGAGTTCTGTAGGTGAGCAATCTGACATGGGTCTCACTGGGATAAAACTATGGTGTCAGCAGTGCTATGTTGGTTGTTTTGTTTTGTTTTGTTTATTGGAGATTCTAGGGAAGAATTTTTCCTTACCTTTTTTAGCTTCTAGTAGCTACATCTTCAAAACCAGCAATGGCTGCTTGATGCATTCTTGTATTGCATCACTCTGACATGGCTCCTTTTTATAGACAAATCTCCCTCAGCCTCCCTCTTGTCAGGAAACCTGAGATAACCCAAGATAATCCCCCCATGTAAAAGTTTTAATTTAATCCCATCTGCAAAGCCCTGTCTGCCATGTAAATTTTCAGGGATTCAAGGATTAAGACATGAACATTTGGGAGTCCATTATTCTGTCTACCATACTGTCTTAGTGAATGGTACTCTTACATCTAACCTAAAAACCTAGAAGTCAGTCTTGACAATTCTTCGGCCTACCTTGCAACTAGTCAGTCACCAGATCCTATCAATTTTAACTCCTTGGTTGCTCTATTTTTGTCCATCCCTACAACTACTGCGTTATTCCAGATCATTGTACTGTAACTGTCTGCTTCTAATTTTTCCACATTCATTTTATTCTCTACACTATCATCACAATCATCTTTATAAAATTCCATTTGGTTCATATCCTTGCTTAAAACCTTTCATCGGCTCCCCATTGCTTTACCTTATGGTATAGAAGACCCCTCATACTCAGGCCTTACCTTTTTTGTCTAACCTCATCTTTCTCCACTCCCTCCACAGCCAATCAACAAGCTGGAATAAAAAGTGGTGGGGTAGAAGAGATTATTTACTCTCTCAATCTGTAATAGCATTGGCCACAGATCTTTCTGTGATGGTAGAAATGTTTTACATGTGCACTATTCAGTGTGGTAGTCACTGGCCACATGTGGCTATTGAGTACTTGAAATGTGGTTAGTGTGACTGAGCAATGGGACTTTTAATTTTATTTAATTTTAATTAATTTAAAGATGGCCTGGAGCAGTGGCTCATGCCTGTAATCCTAATACTTTTCGAGGCAGAGGCAAGAGGATAACTTGAGGCCAGGAGTTCAAGACTAGCCTGGCAACATAGCGAGACCCTGTCTCTATAAAAGATAAAAATAAAACATTAGCCAGGCATGGTGGTGTGCACCTGTAGTCCCAGCTGCTTGGAAGGCTGAGGCAGGAGGATCACTTGAGCCCCGGAGTTCAAGGTTGCAGGGAGCTATGAAGATGCCACCTCACTCTAGCCTGGGCGATGGAGTGAGACCCTGTCTCCAAAAATAAAAATAAAAATAAAAATAGCCACATGGTGGCAGTGGCAACTATTTTGGACAGTACACATCTAGAACAGTGGTTCTCAACCTGGGAGCATTTGACAATATCTGGAAACATTTTTGGTTTTCACACTTGGGGAGTGCTACTGGCATCAAGTGGGTAGAGGTCAGGGATACTGTTTAAACATTTTACAAAATTTTACATTTTACTTATCAGCCTAAAATATCAGAGTTCTGAGGTTGAGAAATGCTGATCTAGACTGTCCCCTCATTTTTTGCTATACTTGCTTATATTTTCCAGATATCACCCACTCTGGAAAGCCTTCTGTGATTTCTCAGGTCTGAGTTTGATATATCTTCTGTCTTGTGTGCTTACCTTTATTTGTATGATGTAGTCACCTCTGTGATAATTATAATCAGCATTTTTAATAAGTATTTTTATTGACGCATAATAGTTACACGTAGTTTTGGGGTACATGCCATAATTTAATACATTCATATAATTTGTAAAGATCAAATCAGTGTACTTGGGACATCCATTACCTTAAATGTTTGTCTTTACTTTATGTATAATTAGCATTTTTATTTGTTGTTGACTTCTTGAGTGTAAGAACATGTTCGTTAGAATATACCCAGGGGTGCATGAAAATGATCAATAAATATTTGTTGAGTGTATGAATGTGTATAAACTAATGAATCAATGATTAAACTTACTGCAATTTAAAATATAAAGAAATGTTGCCACCTTCAATTTATACCTTCTAGAAAACATATACTTACTAAAATATTTGGAAATATTTTTTGGAATTAGTCATAGTTTGCCAATAAGAAAAGAAAACTTGTCTTATTCCTTTAAGGGAAAAGAACTTTTTTTTTTTTCTTTTTCTATCATTCTCCCCTTTCCTACTCCTCTACTCAACTTAGGTATGATCCGTCCTTTCATACTCTCCCGTTAAAAGATAACCAACCTAAACCACCTCCACTCATCCCCAGAGTGCTAATGGGGAACTAAAACTTTATTACATAGATGCAGAAAAGATTTAAGCAGGTAAAATGGGACAAATAGACCAGAAACTAAAAGAAGCCGACTAGCAATATAGCAGAGTGGCTCAGAGCTGAGGCTATAGAATGAAACAGAACTGAGTTTGAATCCTTGTCCTGTCATTATTGCCGTTATTTTCTAACTTCCCACAGTTTAACCTAACTTAGCTCTGTAAAAAGAGGATAATAATTGTACCTACCCCATGGAGTTGTTATCAATATAATTGAGATAATTAGTGTAAATATAGTGCTTGGCACATAGTAAGCACACATGGCAGCTTTAGTTGAAGATGATGTATGTATAAATTCATAATGTGGATATAATTGTTTCCATAAATGTATGTTTCTGGAAGTCTAAACATTAGTCAAGGAGTACATTTTGTGTTCATCATCACAGAATTTGCTATTTAAGAATGAATGCTCACCATATGGAATCACTGAGGGCAGAATATTGAATTTCTCAAACATAGGGAGTATAAGATGGACAAGGTTGGAAATTACCTGGCTAAAGCCTTCCAAGAAGCTAGAAGGTGCATGTTTTAGAGCAGATGCCAGTATGAACAGTCCATGCTCCCTCCCCCTCCAGGCCTTTGTAGATGCTGTTTCCTCTGCCTGCTGTGCCCTTCTCAGGTTTCTGCACTTGGATAAGTCCTACTGCTTTTGGACTCAGCCTAGAGTTACCTTTTTCAGAAACCTTTGTTTACGTACTGGAAATGCATTCAGCTGCAGATAACAGAAAATCCCAACTATTGGTGGGTTAAAGAAGTAACAGTTTATGTCACCAAATAAGAAGTCCAAAGTTAGGCATTCAAGAGTGGTACAGTAACTCAGCAATGCCACTGGAGTCCTAGCTTCTTTTTTATTTTCTCTGTCATCTTTTGTTCTGTTGCGGCATTAATGGCCTGCTGTTCCACTATGCCTTTAGTCCAAATGCTAAGGTAGGAAGGAAGGGAGGAAGGGCAAAAGGGCTTTCTTCTAGGGAAGCTGTCTTTTTATTCAGGACACCTATTTACATTCAGGAAACCCACTTCAGGAACTCAATCTCCAGAGTAATGTCACTTGGCTACCCCTAGCTGCAAAGGAAACTAGGACGGAGAGTATTTTGTTTTCTAGCCTCTGTACCAGAGGAAGACAAAGAAGAAGGTGGTTGGTGATATATGTATCATGAGTCCAACCTATTAGCCATACCATCTTATGTTAAGGGTCCCTGCTTTTATACACCTACATATACCCCTTTCAAAGCTGTTACTGTATAGTATGCTAATCACCAACTTAATTTGTTTTCTTCTCCAAAAAGAAGCTTTTGGAAGTAAGGGCTGGGACTTATGTCTTTGTGTTTCCAGTGCTTAGCACAGAGTCTACATGGAAGACACTCAGTAAATATTTGCTGGATGATCATTCACAAATAGTCATCATCAAAAAGTATGTATAATATGAACATACTATCCCCTAGGTCAAGAGTTTCTTTGTATTTATTGTTGTTGTTGATATTTATTCAGTACTTACCATGTGCCAGACTTTACGTGTTTTACCATTCAGTCCTCATAATTTGCCTATGATGTTAATATGTATGATCCTCATTTAACAGATGAAGAAACGGACTCAGACAAGTTATAACTTGCCTAAGATCTTAAAACTTACTTACAGATAGAATTAGGCTTTTAACACAGATAGTTTGACTCCAGAGCCTAGACTTTTAAAAACTGTGATATACTATATCATTCTTTACCAATTTTCTCAAATATAAGCTTATATGTGAAATTTTTGAAATTCTACTTTTTATAATCAAGAAATGTTCCTGAAAGTAATATTCCAAATGGAAAATAAATCTGAAATGAAAAATCGAAAACTTGCCTCATTATCTTACTGAATTTTAGTAATCAATATTTCTAAATGCAGTCTCTTTTTTACAAGCAGGTTGTTTGATGTCATTTTCAAAACTCATAATATGCTCACTAAAACAACGAAAATGATGTTAGTTATTTAAATCAATTAGAATCGTGAAGACCATGTGAAATATACTAGAAGAAATATAAAGTTGTATCTATGCTACTTTTAAAGCAATGAAAAAATTTTTCATGCTTATTAGTAAAGACAAATGAAAATATTTGCATTAGCATAATTGCAGATACATTTTTGCTGATGTTTTAATGCTTTTGCAGTTAAAATATAGTTGATTTTTACTTTAATAATAACCAGCATATCTTAAACCAAATTTCTTATCCGAGTTGTAATGCTTTTAGATTTATGCCATTATACACTTTTAAAGTTTATCCAATTATATTTCTCATAATCAATTTAGTAGTCAAGGTAAAATATTAACCTTGATATATCCAACACCATAGCGTTAGCTAGACCCAGCAAAGTTTGAGAGTTTTTCAGTCCATATCATTTAATCCCCTTATCTTAGTTCAGTTAAATTAAACTACCTGGCAGCTATAGCTGAACCTAAAATTTAAGAGAAATAATCCTTAATATTTGGTGTACAAAAGGCCTCGTCTGGTGAGACTCAGCCAAAGAGGATGGGAAATAATAGTCCGGTGTTTCCCAAAATATCGTTGGAATAGTAATTTGACAGGATGTAAATATGTTATGCAAAAAAAAGGTTCCATTGCTAAGTGTGGTGGCATGTGCCTATAGTACCAGCTACTCAGGAAACTGAGGCAGGAGGATAGCTGGAGCTCAGGAATGCAAGGCGGTAGTGCGCTATGATCATACCTGTGAATAGCCAGTATACTCCAGCCTGGGCAACATGGTAAGATCCCTGTCTCTTTAAAAAAAAAAGTCTCATAGTCAAATATGTTTATGAACTATGGATTAAATGGTGTCTTAAATGCCATATAAGCTGCTGCGTATAAATCTTAAGTATTCAGTGTGTTCCAAACTTTTTGCCCTCTGAATTCCTGTTCCCCCTTTTCCTTATAAAACTTCTCATGAAACTGTTGTTCTGGAACACACTATTTGGGAAATAGTTGGTAGAGTCTATAGGGCAGGTTTCTAGACTAGAAGGAGAAATTATTTCCCACATATAATCATTCAGAACTACCAGGATGTTGAGAACTGCCTGTTTATGTTACTGTCTTCTAGGTGTGTGTAGCACGAGGAAGCAGTCTCCCCACTAATTCTAATATTTGGGTCCCCTAAATTGACTACTTCTTTGGAGTTATTAGAACAAATAAAAGTTAAAAGGGCAATATAGTTTGTTTCTCTTTAGCAAGGGCTAATGTAAATATTAAATAATATTTGGCTTGCCAGGAAATCAGCTGGCAAGAAAAATATATTTTTATCTCATGGATTAGCAATTTAACAGCAATCCTAGTAAGATTATAGAGATAAGTATAGATAGCCTTTGTTTACTTTTTTCCCACCAACTGCAGAGATAGAAGGCTTAAAACAAAGAATAAGGAAGGCTGAGTATTTTAAGTTCATTTAAATGTTTTTTTACACCTCCCGGAAGAGTATACTATCTTATTTCTGGGGCTCTCTAACTGACCAATGTTCTAAGAGAGGACTCTTATGTATTGCCAGCTACTTCTAGGTTCAAAAAAATTTAGTATTAGCCTTTTTTTATGACTTAACAATAGCCTAATAAAGCATCTGCACCTTTAAGGCCAAGTAAACTCACCTGGTCCAGGATTGAACATGTCTAATGAATTCCTTGTCAGAGATAAATTTACAGGCTTTCTGACTTAAATTAGCTCTACTGAGGTAGGGCTTAGTCATCAGAGTTGACCAAAGGAGGACTTTCTAGGACTGTCATTTGGAAAGAGAAATTGAAAAAGGATACAAGATTGCCAGACTGCCTGTTCCTTCTGGAAGGCTAAGGGAAGTGTTACTTCTTGAAACTAGGTGACAGATGCCATTGTTCAGATAATTGAGTAGTGAGGCAGGTTCCCTCCAGGGGAAAACTCTTGGTAGAGTCTTCTTGCAAGGGAACACAGTAGAAAATTTGTGGTCAGTATGTCTTAGGTTCTGAATACTGATTAGGTATGGCAGACTCTGCTTTCTACCTGCCAACCTCACGGGCATAGTGTTTGTCCTCCCTAGGAAAACGAACAAAATCAACAGCTTAAGCTACGTTATCTAAAAACTTTCCTTCTTTAGTTGGCATCAAAACCTATTATCAGATAAACCTTAAGAACCAACTCTGGGCACACATGAGTTGTCCATTACAAAATCTAAAAAGAGAATCACAGCAAAGACACTAACTATCCCATATGAAAAATCTAGTTTATCATAGTATAAGTTAGTTAGAAACAGGCAAGGGAAGGCAGTGCAAGCAGGCTGTCTATAGGAAGTCTCTTCATTTATCATGATTATCTGTGTGGAAGTTCAGTGTACTTGGGTTCGCACCAGGGTCATACCTGGGACACTGCAGCAGAGAATATTTCCCTGGGTATAATCTTCCTGGTATCATTTCATCTTGGCTTATGGCATCTTATTGGTATGGCTTGCTCCATATCTAAGTATTGTACATTCCAGAGAGCCCGGATTTCAAAACATGTGGTTGCTCAGATATGGACTGGATGGAAATAACACACAGGCCTGGTCCAGCAAATTAAGCATCCTGGTTCGTATAGTCCTAGAAGGAATCAGCCCCTAATCCTGTAAATAGACCAGAAGGGCTAAACTGGAGACCCACAGGCTGGATCTATGTCACAAATGTGTTTTGTTTAGCCCACACAGTTTTAAAAATTTTCAGTTAGTTGCCATATGTCAAAATTGGGAGAGTTCACAGAAAAAAATTAGGCGTCTGGTTTCTCTTGAAAACTTAGGACACTGAGCCCTTATTTCCACATGAGAATTGTTAAACTTAACAAAGTGATTATCCCTTTGAAACATGACATACATTCTTCAGTCTTCTCAGTACCCACCAAGCTTTGGCCTCTTCGGATTCTTCTTACCTGTGGTTTATTATACTCATCTGCATTACCTGCCTGGCATTTGAGTTTGTGGCCTCTGTGTTACATTCTTTTGGGGCAGGGTTCTTCCAAGAGCTATTCTTTACAGGGTTAGGGGAGCCATAATTATATATATGAAGACAGATAATGGGAAGAAAACCTCTATTTTTGTCCCTTAGTTATATGGACTTCTTTACTGTCAGTTCCAATCCTAGCTGGGCATTAGAGCAGCCAGTCAATAGAAAGCAAAAATAAAATATAATGAAGAATAATGATAATTTGTTTGAGAGTCTGTATAGGTCAGCCACTGTGCAAAACATGTTGCCTTCTCACTTTCCAGTGAAACCTTCCCTGACCCCTCTATTTTAAATTGTATCTCCTCCCAACACTTTTTCTTCATAGCATTTATCATCATCATGTAACATGTTTTACTTTTAAATTTTATTTTTTGTCTGTCTCCTTGTTACTAAAATAGAAGGCAGTGCATAGAGCATAGTAGGCACTTGATGTTGAATGAATGAATAAATTAATCTCATTTCATTTTTAAATTTTCCAAGTCTATCCTATGGTTAGTGTTTTAAATCAGAAGCCAATTCTCTTAATGTGCTTACTGCTAAAGCGACTGAATGGGACCTAAAAGCTATCTGGGATATTAAGATATAAGATATCCGCTTCCTGAGAACCAGACTAAGAGTAGGGCCTTCGAAGAGAGTTGACACACTCCCAGCAATAAATTGGAGTAGCTCACTCAAGTAGTAATTCTTAATAAGAGGCTACCTGCTCTCCTGTCTCCTAGTGATATATATACTACATCATAAGGCAGTATGTGTGAGGTGTCTAGAATTGAAAAGATTCTCTACCTCCCTTTCCCCCTTTACAGGAGAAAGCATACTTTCTCACCTCAAATTTTTGCTGTGATGAATGCTGAATGATAACCAAAGTCAACTTACTGACCCACATTTGATTAAAACTAAAAATTTTGTTTTGAAGTATCGAATTAAAATATATCAGAGGAATAAATAAATAAAATATATCATGTCTTAAAAAGGGCTTATGGTTAGAAGATAGAATTTATCTTGTGATAGGGCACTAGGGTTACTATTAGTAAAGACTTATCTCAGAATCTGACTTTTTCCTTCCCTTCACTTGGTGGAGAAGAAGTAGGTAATTTTCAAAATGAAGAGTATGTCTGTGTAGAATTTACTTGAGTAGGAAAACTTACAAAGGGGCCAGATTTTGTTTTGTTTTTGAGTATAACAAATAATCAGTATAAGGCCATGCCATTTGCAGAATTTTTTATTTTTATTTTTTTATTTTTTTTTATTTCAGCATATTATGGGGGTACAGATGTTTAGGTTACGTATGTTGTCCTTACCCCCCAATCCCCCCCGAGTCCGAGTTTCAAGCATGTCCATCTCTCGGATGGTGCGAATTGCACTCTTCGTGTATGCATATACCCGTCCCCTCCTCCTCCTCCCCCCTCCCTATTTGCAGGATTTTGAACCTTTTACTCTTTCCTTTTTTTACATTAAACATTTGAGTTATTTTATCCTCTTTTAGTATGGGAGGAAACATAGTTATTATGTTTTTGGGTTTTTTCTCCTGTTATGGCCTCACGTGGACTAAATCGCCACTGAGGCCCACATCATGAGTTCTGGTAACTTTTCTCTTTTAATTATAAAGAATGCTCTAACCATTGTCAGTTAGCTTCCAAATTTATTTTATCGTCTCAAAGAAGAACGGAAAAAAGTATGATGGCATTCTCTCGTCATAACCAGAAGAAACTCAGTTTTCATTAATATCTTTATATTCAAAGAATGACAATACACAAAAGTGTAATCTGATAGAAAACAAATGAATTCTTACAGTATTCTAATTTTTCTTTGTATTTTAAGTCATTTCAAACTTATAGAAAAGTAAACTCTAGGGGAGAAAAGAAGGCAAGGTTACTAGGAACAGACAGGGATTAAAGAACTAACTTTTCCTCTCTGTGGCCTACATCTTTGTTAAGACTGTAGTGTTGTAATCTTGAATAATCAAATAGAAATCCAATTCTTTAGAAGCATATGGTAGCTGGGCTTTCAGGCACCATCCTTTCTTTCCATGCTGAAAAAAAGTTTAAAACATAGTGACTGGAAAGATCTAAACCTTATCCTTCTTTAATGCCCCCACTCCTATCCCCAACAACTGGTAGAACCCTGGAATCTTTTCAAATAGTACACAGAAACATCGTAATAACCTTTGCCTCACCTGAGTGATCCAGAGAAATGTTACATGATGATTCCATGATATGGTCGCTTTTTGTAGAATTTAGCTATGGAAAGAAGTGTTCTCCTTAAGATGGCTCTCATTCGAATCCTGTTTCAAAGGGACTCAAATCTTTTGGCTGTGTACCCTTTGCCTGTTTGAACCCTATTGTATGAGTATTCTAACAATATGCCCCTGTTCTAGCATTTCATTTGGTCCTTAGTTACTCTGGCACTTACGTAGCTACAATACTTTCTACTACGTTATTCATTATATCAGTTTCAGAGATTCAGCTTCCTTTTTTACTATGAAGTCCTAAAAAATTCATTGTGGTTTGTGTTTCTTTTCTGGAATTATCCTTTGATTTATTACCGTCAATTTATGAGCTCAATTTTTAAAAAATATTTAATAGGCAAATATAAGTAACTAAGAAAATCAATATATTTTAGAGCACATTAATAAAAATAACCACCATCTGGACACAGTCAATGTCCCTGGTTAATCTCTTTTAACTTTTTCTTTCATAATTTGATCTATTCCTAATTTTGTGTGCAGCGCCTTCCCAATATTATACAAGAAATCTGCTCAGAAATATCCTACATATCTATCTTGGAGTGTGAATTTGCCAGTGCTAACATTGCAGTCCCTCAGGGTTTCTTAATGTTGGAATTTCTCCAGGCTTGATTATAGTTCAGGTAAATTGAAAGGGATTTTTTTGTTTGTTTGTTTGTTTTTTAGCTTGTTTTCAGATAGCCGTGGCTTCTATAGGTTACCCAGCAGAATTAGGAAGAAAATAGAGTGAGGAACAAATTTTGAGTTTTGCTGAAGTTTACTTGTCAGCCTTGCTTTACCTTTTTTTGACTGTCCACTAGTAACTGATGTCTTTCAGATTGACTCAGATCACATTTCCTATCTTAGAGCAGAACATTCTGAACAGAAAATAAGGTCATTTTCATTTTATACCTAATTCAGTAGGTTTATAAATAGAAGGGCAGATCCTCACAATAAAAATTTACTCTCCTTATTTGATTTATATTTTCTAGAACTGAGAATGGAAAACAATTTGCTCTTACATTATTTATAGTAGGTAGCCCTTAAAATCACACGCCCTCACCACCCCCTCCACAGTTCTCATAACAAGTTAGGAAACTGAAAATATCTTAAAATTAAGAATGCTAAGCAACAATCATGGAAAACAGAGTCCTCATACCTTTATTTTTTTCTCTATCTTCCTATTCAATCCTATGGGACAACTGCTGGGGCCTGAAAAAATATAGTATCAGGTCTGTTGGTAGTCTCTGTAAATTAAAAAAGGCTATAGAGTAAGGTTTCTACTTTCTCCCTTTTGGTCCTGTCAGTGATGCTGGTGAAGAAAGTCTTAGTAACTGTGGTTCTGAATCTGTCACCTGAGGGGAAAAAAAATAGATTTTTTTCTTTTTTTTGCAGTTTACAAAATCAAGGGTAGGCAATTCTAAGCATAACTGTTCTATCAGTGTATTTATTCTCCCTTCATACATGGTAACTCAATTGAAGAAACAGTTAAACTGGATAACTTAGGTTTCTAGATTTGAAGCTGACTATTCTAAATACAAAGGTAAAGTAAAGCTTTTTTTAAAAATTGTTTTACTGATACCAGTATGAAAAGTAAAGTTTAATAGACTAATTATGGACGATACCCGAATTTGTCATCTTTCATCAGAACTCAGTCATTGTTATGTTGGCCATGCTTTGAAAGGTGTTTATAAGCCTCGATGAGTTTCTGCTGATTCTGGAAATAATGATCCTTGGATGTAATTTCACCATCAAGAATTTGCATGAAACCGCCTCAATTAAGTTCTTATTGTTATGGTCTTTATAAGCATCAGCCTTTCCCCAGTTTTGTGACCTTGTTTAAAAAAAAAAACAAACAAACCTGAATAACACTTGAGAGGGACGACTATTATAACAGGAAATACATCACTACAGGTTGCAAACAAAAGAAATCACTGTTTATTAACATTTGAGAAATTTGGCTTAAACCTGATGCTTGACTTTTTCAAGATGGTCCCTAAAAACAGGAGCAGATCTCTCTCCATTTAGACTACTTTTAAACTGTATTCTATGCCAATAAATAATGAGAACATATTTTCTTACCATCCGCTTGAAGGTCTTTCAGTTCTCTTAATAAGACATTCACAATTCTACCTGGTTCTCTGCAATCCATCTAGTATGTATTGACAGTTCAGAAACAGATGTCCTGAGCAGACAAGCAGGAATACCAAAAAAAAATTAACTTATTTTGAAATGTAGAATATTGCTTCAAGTCTTCCTTCCTTCCTTCTTTTCTTCCTTTCCTTTCTTTTTTTCCATTCTTTCTTTCCTTCCTTTTCTTTTCTTTTTCATTTTTCTTTCTTTTTTTCTTTTTCTTTTTCTTTCAGAAGAGGTGTTGCTCTGTCACCCAGGCTGGAGTACAGTGGCACAATCATAGCTCACTGTAACCTTGAACTCCTGGTCTCAAGTGATCCTCCCCCACCTCAGCCACATGAGTAGCTAGAATGACAGGCATGCACCACCATGCCTGGCTAATTTTTAAATTTTTTGTAGAGACAGGATATCGCTAAGTTGCCAGGCTGGTCTCGAAATCCTGGCCTCAGGCAATCCTCCTGCCTCAGCTTCACAGAGTGCTAGGATTATAGGCATGAGCCACCACACTTGGCCTACTTCAGGTATTTCATTATAATAGAAGATAAATGGAAAGTTACATATTTTGTCCCAAGCCCAACCTGGGAAAAACTATTATTTCTGAACTCTTCTGCTTAGATTCATTAATTCCTTTCTCTCTAGTAGCACAACTGTTGTCAGAAACATTTTCTAATTTCAATTGCATGTTAATGGCTCCGGAAGGAATAGTATTAATATCTTCCTTTTTCTACACTGACCCTGAGGAAAATCAGTGCTACTGGAACATTGTCTTCAATACCTCGACTAAGTCTGATGCTCACATATAAGATCTAGGAGCCTTACTCTCATGGTATACCTCTCAAGTTGGTAGAAGTCACCAGGCTAAATACTGCCAGAATTTCTTAAGATAAAGATACCTTACTCACTGCCACGTTCATTGCAGCATTATTCACGATAGCTAAGATATAAAAGCAACCTAGGTGTCCATCATCAGATAAAGAAAATGTGTATATACACAATGAAATACTATTCAGTATTAAAGGGGGAAATCTTGTCATTTGCAACAACATGGATGAACCTGGAGGATACTATGCTAAGTGAAATAAACCAGACATAGAAAGACAAATACCGCGTAATCTCACCAATATGTGGAATCTAGAAAGGTTGAACTCATAAAAGTAGAGAGTAGAATGATGGTTATCAGAGACTGGGGGAGGGAGGTGGATGGGAAAAGGTGAGATGATCAAAGGGTACAAAGTTTTCAGTTAGGAGGAATAAGCTTTAGTGATCTATTGCACATCATGGTGACTACAATAAATAATACATTGTATATTTCAAAATTGCTAAAAGAATAGCTTTTAGATGTTTTCACCACAAAAAAATAAGTATGTGGGGTGACGGATTTATTAATTAGCCGACTTTAATCATTCCACATTGTAAACATATATCAAAATGTCACATTGTACCCCATAAATATATACAATTATTATTTGTCAATTAACAATAAGGTTTTAAAAATTTTTAAATGTCTTTTTCAAATAATAAAAGAGTATTGTTGATAGAATTTGAATTATAAACTCTTCTGCCAAATATCCGATTTTAAGCAATTATGTATTTAAAAATAATAACGTTTATATAATAATACCTATCAGATATACTTCATAAATTTTTTATCACAGAAATTTATGAGAATATTATCACTGTGTTACAAATTTGAAAACTGATACTCAGCTTAAAGAATTTGCCTAGTATTACAAAGCTAATAGTGGCAAATCTGGAAATCAGATCCAGACCTTGTAATTCTGTACCTTACCACTATATCCTACTATTTGAGATTGATTAGATTTGAAGGGTCAATCAATCAGGCTCAAGTAGCGGCTGTTTCATTCATCTATTTTTATATATATATATAATGTCTTTTATGTCCCTATTATATCCTTATATCCTTACTAATTATTCATTTGTCAGGATACTTGCCTGTTATCCACAGATTTGTAAAAGCTCCATCAAAGCTGCTTTTATTACTATACTAATCAGTTACTGGGTGATACTTTTATATGGAAAGTCTCTGATATAAGTTCTATAACACTCAGCAAATTGTACATTTTGTTATATGACCACCTTAAGGATAAGTTGTTGGCTTTTTTCTAAATTAAATTCCAACTCAGAGGGAGATGTTTTTAAATGCTGAACATAAAAACGTCTTTCTTTTTAACCTGTAATGAAGAATCCCATAGTAGATGGATGTAGCATGAAAAATCAGTAGGGAAATGTGAAGTATTCAATAAGAAATACTGAGACAATTAGCTAACCTAGTGGAAAATGTTTAATTAGGTTCCTACTTTATATCTTCCAGAAAAATAAAGACCTTAGTGTGGAAAACAAAATTTTTAAACTTTAAAAAGAAAATATAAGATAATAAATATCTTTATGATACTAGGACAGGGAACAGTTTCAAAAACAGACACAAAAAGCTCATATTATGAATGAAAAGATATATTTGACTGCCTGGAAATGAAAAACATCTCTGTATCACAAGACTTCAAAAACAAAATGAATAGACAAGCCACAACTAGGAGAAGATATTAGTGCTTATAACCACTAGAGGATTAGGATATGACTTCCTGATAAATCCCCATTTTTAGATAGCAAAAGATATGAATGGGCAGTTCCTTGAACAGTTGGTTCTTCAGGTATGATGCTCTGAGTAGGAGTAGCCGCATTACCTGGGAACCTGTTAGAAGTCCAGATTCTCAGGCCCCCACTCCAGGCTTACTGAATCAGAAAATCTGGAGGTAGGACCCTGTGATCTTTGTTTTAACAAGCTCTGTAGGGATCTGGTGCATGCTAAAATTTGAGAGCCACTATATTAAACTCAAATGATAAATAATATGAAAAAATACTTAGTCTCATCATTAATCAGAGAAATATGAAATAAAATAAGGAGATACTTTTTTATACCCATAAGATTAGCTAAAATTTTAAAGTTAAGTTTTTGTTCTGTTTTGTTTTTGTTTTTAATTCAGGATATTATGGGGATACAAACATTTTGGTTACATGAAATGCATTTGCCTCGCTCAAGCCAGGGCTACAAGCGTGTCCTTCCCCCATAGAGTGCGCCTGTTTCCATTAGCTATGGGTAAACTTAAGTTTTAACAAAGATGTGCAGAAATTGTAGTATTGCTATTGGGTATATAAATTGGCATAAGAGGTTTGGGGAGCAATTTGAAAATACCCAATAAAGTTGAAGATGTACATTCTTCATAACCAGATGTTTCTACTTTTAGGTACATACCTTAGGAAAAATTCTTATACAAGGATACAGAAGTCACAAATAGAGGATTTTCACTGCAGTAGTTTTGAAATCGTGAAACTTTATAAGGAATAATAGTCTATTAGTAGAGAAATGAACAAACTGTGGATTTGTTTCATACAATACTATTATATATGCTGTTAAAAAGAGCTAAAGCACTGGGAGGCTGAGGCGGGAGGATTGCTTGGAGTAAGGCGTTCAAGACCAGCCTGAGCAAGAGCAAGCACCATCTCTACTAAAAATAGAAAAAAATAGCCAGGCATAGTAGTGGGTGCCTATAGTCACAACTACTTGGGAGGCTGAGGCAGGAGGATCACTTGAGCCCAGGAGTTTGAGGTTACAGTGAACTATGATGACGCTACTGCACTTTATCCAGAGCAACAGAGCAAAATCTGAAGCAAATATGGCAAAAAGTTAACATCTTTTAAACATGGATAATGATACATGTGTGCCTATTTTCTCTACTTTGTTTAAAATGCTTTGTAATTCTAAATTTAAAAAAACTAGTGTATTATTAAACAAAATATTAAAAGGGTTTCCATCTGGCTCTCTCTTATCTTTTAGAATTCTGCTTCAAATGTGGATTAAATTTGGACAAACTAGGATCTTCAGTCTAGTTGAGGGGTATAACTAGATACTAGAAAATATTTTTTAAAACAATCAGTAAATGCAAATTAATTGAGTATAAGTTGAACATTTTCCTGAGTAAATGCTATGGCCAAAAATTGAGGAATAAACAGGTATATTTTGTAGCATAATATGTACAAAACTTATTAGAGTCGAATTTTTAACCAGTTTTTTTTAAATGAAAGTTAAGTGGAAGACAGCATGAAGTCTGTATGTTCTAAACCAGTGCTTTTCAATCTTTTATTTTTAAGCCCATGCCCCGTTTTGATAAATGTAAAATACTCTTGGTTAATATCATTTGAAATTTCTAAATAAGTTAAATACTATTCTAAAAATGAGTGAATAGAAGCTTTTGTGATTACAGGGAGGAGCCCTTTTCCTATCCCCACATTTTTACCTGCATATGTAGAAAGGTTTCATCAATTTTCTCAAAAAGTGGTAGAGGAAAGAGTCTAACTTTCTGTATTAATCAGGATGGGCTAGGCGTGCTGCAGTAACTAAGCAAGCCTGAAATATCGGTGACCTCACCACAAAAATTTCTTTTTTTTTTTTTTTTTTTTTGAGACAGTCTCACTGTGTTGCCCTGGCTAGAGTGAGTGCCGTGGCGTAAGCCTAGCTCACGGCAACCTCACACTCCTAGGCTCAAGCAATCCTGCTGCCTCAGCCTCCCGAGTAGCTGGGACTATAGGCATGCGCCACCATGCCCGGCTAATTTTTTTCTATATATTTTTAGTTGTCTGATTAATTTCTTTCTGTTTTTAGTAGAGGCGGGGTCTCGCTCTTGCTCAGGCTGGTTTCGAACTCCTGAGCTCAAACAATCCACCCGCCTCGGCCTCCCAGAGTGCTAGGATTACAGGCGTGAGCCACCGCGCCCGGCCAA